>VXBS01000854.1:662019-672594 GCA_013400255.1 Sitta europaea | reverse complement strand
CCTCTTATTGCAGTACTTTGACAGGGAAATGAACCTCCGTCCTATCTCCTGACTCCTCCTTTACTCCCTGTCCTTGAAACCATTGATCACTCTGTAGCCATTTTATAGACTCTGCATTCCCAAACTGCTGAGCAGCTGAAGAAATTAAAAGAAANCCGAGCTGGCGTCACCCGGCTCAGCCCCCGCGTTCCGGCTCCGGGGGCACCGGCAGATGCTGCTGGCGGCGGGGAGCCCTGGGCAGGGAGCGCTGCCCGCTCTGCTCCTGCCCTCCATCCTCACGCTCGGCTCTGGGGGGTTCGTGCGCCCCAAAGGCTCGGGCTGTGCCTGCAGCAGAGCACGCCTTTGGTTGGGGTGATGCTTAAGGCTCGCCTGCCAGCCGGCAGCACCTCGGGGGCTTCGCTGCCGCCTCCCACCCTGCGAGGGATGGGATTCCTTCCTCCGTCCCCCCTGGCCCGCACTTTGCCCCTGTCCGCCTCCTCTGTCAGGGATGAAAAGTGGGGTTTATCCCGGGGAGCCGATGAAGCTCTTGCCTCCTCTCCCTCTTCTCCCAGGTGGCTGCCGAGCCCCGCTGGGACAAAGCGCTTTTCTAATCGCCCCGGCGAAAGACTTGACACTTTCTTGCCCTCTCGTCTCCCCCGATTCCTTCCTTGCTGCCGGCTGTGGTATTCTGCTCTCATTAGTGTAATCTTTGCTTTCTCTTCAGAAAAAATTACAGTGGTTACTGTAGCCTGTAATAGAAGATATTTTGGGGGGAAAGTAGAACTCCAGTGGTTGATTTTGAAGCAGGTTCTACCCGGGAATTTCCCAATATTGCTCTTTCTAACAAGGGAAAAATAAAAGAGAGCTGTGCTGTCAGTGTTTTATACAGCAGTTCAACAGCCTCAGCAGTATTCAGAGACACTCCTCGTATCTCCAGATATCTGAAAATAAAAAAAAAATATTTCAAACCAGCAAAGTAAAACAGAACCAAGTAAGATAAATCCAGCAGAGATGTTTGCAGCCCCAGGTGGTGAGGGGTCTGTTTCCCTGGGGATGGGTGGCCCGAGAGTTCAGGGCTCCTGCCCTTGGAGCACTGGGGTGTTGGGAGCACCTAAAGCCAGGTCCTGCCAACACTTGGTCCCTACAAATTCTGCTCCTTTAGCAAGACAAGATGTGTTGGTCCAGATGTCTTGGCCAAGTGCCAGTGTGGATTGCAATATTCCCTCCAATGCAGATTTTCCTTGCTGTCCCCACTGGGAAGGTATTTGGAATTTTAGGACTTCAGATGTCGATCATTTGGTGGACTGTGCTGAACAAGTGAGTTATTCCACACCAGGAGCAGCTGCATTTCATCAATTCACTGGGAATATTATTACCACTTTTTTTGGTACATTTATGGCTAAAATGTACTATGGGACTATCACCCAGCCCTGTTTGCTCCTGAGTGAGTGAGGGTTGGCTGCTCTGCTCACACAGCCTCAGCCTTTCATCCAGAGCATCCCTGGACCCATTTCCGTGGGCACTGAGTCTCTGTTATGGTTTTTCAGCTGTCTTTTTTTACTCCAGTATTATTTTCTATGTGCTGTTAAAGATCAGCAGCATACATTTATTCTGGCAGCATCCCTGGACTTCGTTCTGCTCAGGCACATTGGTCAAAACCTGGATTTTAGCCTGATTTCTCCCAAGTTCTGCACAGCAGTGATTTATTCAAAATGCTGTTTTCTGTTGTTCTCAGCTCATGTTCAAGACTCAGATCTGCTCCCTTTCAGAGTTACTCATCTTCAAGAAGTGTGTCACTAATGCTTTACAAGTGATAGTACCTTTTGTTCTCGTGGCAGGTGTTTTTTTTTTCCAAATCAGCCCCTAAACCCAAGCTATTATTCCATAATATTAAGCTGTCGGAGCTCCTTTTTTTCCCCCTCCTTTGCATGTGGTGCTTCCCATTTTTTAAACAATTAATCTTTTGCCAATTATGCTGGCATCCCACAGGGGTGTTTTCCATGCTTCACTGGTACCACGTTGCTAAACTCTCTAGTATCTGTCCCTAACCTAGAAAAATTCAACTAATTGTCATTGGTGGTGATGAGAATCAATCTGCACATCTGAGCAGTGTGTGAGTGCAATGATTATTTGCTTTGGCATTCTTCACAGGGTATTGATCCAGCATGGTAATCAAATGAGTTGGATTAAATCAGGACAAAATACAGCCTCTCCTGATACAGTTTTTTTATCTGACAAGGGCAGAGTTTTTTCCCCAAGTCTTTGACTGTATTACAAGTAGCACAAGGGTGAATTTTCTATGGTGTTTCCTCACAAAGGGTCTCCTTTTGGGTTTAATGTTGTGCCTGTGACACTCCAGGTGAGTGCAGCCACCACCTTCAATAGATACAGTCCCAGCTTTTTTCTTTGACAGCCATAAACAGTGATATTTTTACACTGCCTGTTGTTCAAATACTTAAAATCAAGCTGCTGTTGCTATTTTCCATTTCTGTCGTAAGCAAAAAATAAACTCTTGTAAATCATCACAACCAAAATATGGGGAAAATTAATTCAGTGAATCCAAGCCAAATGCTGCAAGTGGTGGAGATGCCCCTGAGTGGGGCAGGTCAGCAGCATTTTTCCTCATTGATTCTTTTCCACTTGTCAGTCTGAAAATCACAGGATATTGGAAGTACAAAGTACTCTTTGCACTCTGTAATCCTAAAAAAATCTTAATGTGAAGTCTGGAAAAAGAGAAGTAGAAAAAAAAAAAGCAGTTTGGATTCAACATTAATTTTTGAAAGTTTGGATAAAAAGCAGCTGGTGGAGAGCAGGGTGGAAGGAGGAGCTTGTGGTGTCCAGGCATTAGGGAAAATGGGACTGGAGAGGCCCAGAGCAGTTTTGCTGCAGGGATCAGAGGGAGCAGACAGTGCTGGAGCAGTCCCAGGGGGGCTCCTGAGTGCTGGGGGGTCCTGCAGAGGGTGCTGCCTGCTCTCTGTGCAGCAGGGAGGGCTTTTCCACAGCACAGTGGAAAGTTTGGAACTTTGTCCCTGTTCCTCCAGCTCTCCTGTCACTGGAGGTTGGTGCTTGGCTTGCCTGAGCTCTGGAGAATTCTGTGGGAGCCCCCAAAGCCCCAAGTCCAGCCCACCAAATGCATTTCTTTGTGGGGTTTTTCCTACAGAGTTGCTGTTCACTTTTCCATCTCTCTTCCTGTAACCTTTCAGTTGCATAGTGCTGCTGTTCCAAATGTCCAGGTTAAGAAAGAGCTGATGTGGTAAATAAAAACGTTTGGCTAAATCCCTGCTCCATGGGGATGCTGCTCCTTGTGTCAGTCCCAGGAGGGGCTGGGAGGAGGCCTGGCTGCAGTTCCATGGCTGCTGGAGAAGGGACACACTGGGAGCTCCTCTGTCTCTTGAGATACAGCAGGGATGTCTGGAGAAGCCTGGGAGGGTGCCATAGGCAGGGGAAACAGGATTTCGTGGAGCTCAGAGCAGGCTGTGCTTGCTGGGAAGCCACCCAGCCCATGTGGTCACCACGTCCATCTGTCCCTCCTGCTCAGGGTTTCAGTGTTTGAGCACCACAACTGCTGAGAACCTGATTTCCTGGTATCTCATCAAAGGGTTTTTCTTTTTTTAAACACTTCTTGAAAAATCTCTGAAATGCTTCAAGCTGACATCTTAATGTATTTATGACATTAGCTGCTTCTGCTCTGGAATGGTTGCTCTGAATCTCTTTGAGCCTGGCTGTTATTTTGAACATGACTAATTCCCTGAGTGACTAAGCTCTTAGATAATAGGAAAAATTCATCAAGTTATCTCGGGCTCCAATAGTTTCTATTGTTATGAAAAGACGACTTAGGAAAAAAAATAAATAAAGATGCTTATTATGTAATATGGGCAGAGAGAGAGGAAAGAGGAGTGTTGGTAGGGACTGGCCAGAGTGCTGTGTGTGGGGAAGGCAGGAGTGCCTTACCAGGAGCCAGGTTCAGGCTGTGAAATCTCCAGCTTGCTCTGCACGAGGAGTAAAGAGTTCCTTGACTGGAGCTCTGGTGACTCCTCCTCTGGTGGCTCTTGCACAGAAGTGTGTTCAGAGGGGATCCCAAGCCCTCCCTCCCGTCCTGCCACGCTGCAGGATTCCTGGGATGTGGCCCAGGGTCAGGCTGGGCACGCAGTGGATTGCTCTGCCTGTTCCAGGCAGCCCCTGGAGCACTCAGCACTCCTGCAGGGCCGTGTTCAGGGCAGCACAGCAAACCTCAGCTCCATCCCACTGGGTTGGCCCCTTGGTGCTGCTGGTCACCAGCACAGAACTGCCAAGGTGCTGCTGGGAACAGGCAGCCAGCACCAGGTGCCCTCCTGTGTGTGCAGCTGTGGCCACACAGGGGGGATTGTCCGTGGGACCCCTCACATCTAGGGACCCTGTGGCATGGCTGGGGTCTCTGTGGCATGGCTGGGGTCCCTGTGGCACATCCAGTGTCCCTGTGGCACAGCCAGTGTCCCTGTAGCACAGTTAGGGTCCCTGTGTCACAGCCAGTGTCCCTGTGGCTCAGTTGGGGTCCCTGTGACACAATTGGGGTCCCTGTAGCACATCAGGGTCCCTGTGACACATTTGGGGTCCCTCTGGCACAGCCGGGGTCCCTCTAGCACAGTTGGGGTCCCTGTAGCACATCAGGGTCCCTGTGGCACAGTTGGGGTCCCTGTGGCACAATTGGTGTCCCTGTGGCACAGTTGGGGTCTCTCTGGCACACTTGGGGTCCCTCTGGCATAGCTGGGGTCCCTGTGGCACAACTGGGGTCCCTGTAGCACATCAGGGTCCCTGTGACACATCAGGGTCCCCCTGGCACATCCAGTGTCCCTGTGGCACAATTGGGGTCCCTGTGGCACATCAGGGTCCCTGTGACACATCAGGGTCCCCCTGGCACATCCAGTGTCCCTGTGGCACAGTTGGGGTCCCCTTGGCTGTCTCCCTTTGTCCCCAGCTGCAGTGCTGCCCTCCCTGGAAGGCAGCAGCCTGTGCTCACTCTCACTGCAAGGAACCCCACTGAGCTGGGAGAGGGCTTGGAGCCTACTGGCATTCACCTGCCTCGCTTGGAGAAGGGGAAAAAAAAGTAGGAAAATGCTCTAAACTTCTTTTTTAATGCTGATCCTGCTGATAAAAAGGAGTGCACTATGTTCTATTCATACACCTACTGCCATCCATCTGGAATTCCTCCTTCATTAGGTTGGCTTGCGCTGTTTTCTTCATTAAAAGAGTGCCAGATTCAATAGGCTGTTCCCTCTCCTTTTTTTGGGAGGCAGAGAGAGGGGAAGAAAACGATTTATATGAAACACATCCAATTCTCTGGGTTAATTTGTGTGGAGAACATGAGACCCGTGGGTCAGCTTCTTAATGAGATGGTTTTTCTTTTTCTCAGTGTCTCGCCAAGGAGAAGCCCAGGGAAGCCAGAGCCAAGTGTCACAGGAGGGGGCTGAGGAGGCTGCAGGGAGCTCTGGCCCATTGCTTTACTCCTCACTCCCTTGCAGGTGCTGAAATGCACCCTTTGATTTTCATGCCAAAGAGTTTCCCTGTGCCTGTGCAGCTGAATTTCTCAGGGACCCCACTGGGGTCACTGACCCTGAATTCAGAATTTCGGTTTTGTCTCTAGCAGGTAATAATATCTTTTTCTCACACCACTTTGCCCAGACATGTGCTGATGTGAAGATTCTGCAATTTAATGTCAGAGTGCCTGGAGGGAGTGCTTGTCTTCCCCCAAGGAAGGGACTGGGCTTGGATTTTTCTGCACTTTGGGCTTTGCTTTCTTTACCTTTTTCCAAGCTGAACAGTGAGCCCAAAAGCTGAGAAATAAAATTAAGGAGTAAAGGTCTCTGTGTTCCTTTAGGCCAGGGGCTGGGGTTTTTTCAGACAAGGAGAGCTTACATAAGGTTGAATTGGATGGGTCCTTTTAAACAGCACTTGCTCAGCCCCTGCAGTGTTCCTCTGTGACCAGGGTAATTGGTGTTACCACATCTGATTTCTGCAGGATTTGAGGGGGGTTTATGTTCTTTTTCATCCTTGGGAAGCTGAAGATGCTCCTGGAGCTCAGGCTGGAGTGTGCAGCAGATGCAAGGAGAGCAGAAAGCACTCACAACACCATTGCCAGGGGCAGGAGATTTTAGTCTGTCTTAATGCTTTAAGTTCAAGTAAACTTAAAAATAGAAGATCTGTTGTTCTGGCTGCAATCCAGAGGAGCACAATGGGCTCAGCCCCCCCCAGACAGGCTCTGTGTGTCATTTCAGCATGGTCTGTAGTGTCACAGGAGCTGGGACACTCATTCCATCTTTTGCTGAAATTCTTGTGGGTTTTTCTCATGGAATGCCTGGAGCAGTGACCCAGAGATGCTCAGGTCCTGCCCCATGGCCTCTGAGCTTTGTGCAGCTCTGGGCCAGGTGGTCATGCAGGTGCAGCTGAATTCAACCTTCTGAACATTGCAGAAGTGGCCTTAGAAATTGAATTTCTTCTCTTTCCAGCCCTCCCAGCCTCGCCACAAGGACATCTGGCTTCATGTGGTCCTTCCCTGCTCTTCCCACATCCACCTTCTCTCCCACTTCACTGCTCTGCTGCCTCTCAATTATGCAGTCCTTTAGAAAGAGGAAATTACTGGAAAAAAAAGTCCAAAGTTCATGTGGACAGTGAGGAAGCTTTCCATTTGAGGGATGGAATGAGCAAGCAAGGAACTGTGGGTGACTGGAAAGTTAATTTTTCCCAGGTCCGAATGTCTATGAATATTCCTCCATTTTGCAGTTTGGGCGAGGAATTTTAGGTGTTTGGGGAATTTTTAAAGTTTTCCATGAAGCTATTCCATAAACATATAAGATTATGGAGATTCTTGAGAAAAAAATCTACCATTTGCAGCAGCTCTGCAGGAGCTGATGCCTCCCATCTGGCCCAGGATGGAAAAGAGGGATCTGTCAGGCATTCTGTGAAGAGAAAGGAGAAAGAGGCAACTCCCAGCTTAAGGAAATCCTCCTTTTTGGGAACAGCAAATCATAATCTCACTGGCCTTTAATCTCTGAAACCCCAAGATTAATTCCTGCCTAGATTTCGAAAAAGAAATAATTTAATGGGTTTCTTATAATCTCTAATGGAGTTGTGAGTCCCCCCCGTGGTGCCTGAGGTCACTGGGGTGTTTGTGAGGCTGGCACAGGAGGAGCAGGTGCCCACACCCCCCTGCTGCCTGCTCCTTCTTGGGGGCAGGATTAATTCACCTGCAAAGTTTAAACTTCCCTCGTGGTGCCACAAAGGTCTGGGCAAGCAGGAATACAAAGGAGCTGCAGCAGTTTGGGCCTGCCAGTCACCAGAGGTGTTTTCTCCTGGGCCATGGATTTCATCCATCCAGACCGATTTTATTGCTGCTCAGAATCACGAGCCACGCTGTTTTGTGTGAGATTTCCCCCAGTTCACTGAGATTTCCCTCCTTTGGCCAAAGGGAAGAAGATTTGGGCTCCTCCTGTGCCATCCCAGAGCTCTGCCACACCATTTCCTACAGCAGCATGGCTGGAATTCTCTGGTTAATTAAGGTTAAGAGTTCAGTGGCTCATTTTCCCAGTTAATAGCGGGTGGAGCTGGTGTGTTGGGAAAACAGAGATGCCTCTGACTGTCCCAGAGTGAGCAGGCTGTTACTCTGCACAGGGATCGACAGCAGGACAGGGAATTGGAGCCGGCACTGTGTACAGCCCCCCGCCCCTGGGCTGTCCTGGCACCTCATGTGGGCACCAGGGGCCCGTCCTTGCAAGGGGAAAGCAGGATCCGTGAGCACTCCGATCCCAAATCCCGGCTGCTGAGCGCCAGCCGCGTTTGCCGAGCTGCGAGGAGCGGGATGCGCTAATTCCTGGAGACATCCATTGGAGGGAGACGTGGTCACAAGGCTGAGCCCGGCGCCTTCCGCACGGCAGGATTCGGCATCATCCCTTTGCTTGGCTTGCTCCAGAACGCCAGTCTTGTGTTAATGCCAGCGTAGGGCCCCTCTGTTGGTTATTTGGGTGTTACTTGGGTGCCCAGAATTCCCTTTCCCGTGAGCGGGGTGCGGGTACCGAGCTGGGGGTGGGATGGATGCGAGCGGGAGCCGCGGCTCCTCCTGCCCGGGCTGCTGTCCTTCCCGGCAGGTCCTGAAATTCCAGCCGCCTTTCTCAAGCTGATCCCGGCATCACAAGCGGTGCTCCCAAAGCTCCTGGCGTTCTGCGTGTGCCGTGCAGCGAGGGACGTGGTGTTTTATGTAACCGGTACAAATCCTCCTTTCGCTCTCTGCAGAACGTTAGACCAAACTTCCCAGGAAGAATCCCGTGAAGTTCAACTTCACCGTGGTTTTATATAAACCCCTGCTGTGTAGGTGTGCTTTATCAGGAAGGCTTCTGAGAGAAGGTACCATCCATTTTCGTAGTAAAATTAACATTTAGTGCACGCAGAAGGCATGGGAAATTATATAAAGCGGCAAGTACTGTTGGGAATACTGCGAATATAATTTAAATAGGAGCTTCTCTGCAGTAAATCTGTTTGTGCTGCCGTTACAAACAGAGCCTCCTCTGGAGCCCCCAACCTGTCCCTGGGTGAGGGGAGGCACCTGGGGCTTTCCTGCCTGATCTTTTCGGGGGTGTTTGACCTGGGGAAGGGGATGCTGGGGCTGAGCCTCCCGGGATGCAGCATGCCCCGGGATGCAGCATGCCCCGGGATGCAGCGTGCCCCGGGATGCAGCATCCCCCGGCCTCCCCAGGGCAGGCAGCACAGCAGCGGGGTCCCCACAGCCTCCCGTGGAGGGGTTTGGGGGCCGGCAGCTCAGGAGGGGCTGGCTCTGTGGCTCTGTGGCTCTGTTGCCGATGCGTGCCCTCCCCCGCGCTCTGAGTGGCTCAGCTCTTGCAGAATGCCAGCCCCAGCCCTGCCAGGCTCGGTGCTGGCAGTGAAACCCTCCCGTTGGGCTCCGGAAGTGGTTAGTGAGCATGTGTGAGGTGTTGCACCTTTGTTCTGGAGGTTTCCCAGCCTCTGCTGCTCCCCCTGCCCTGCTTTGGCTCCCCTGGCTCCCTGCAAAGGCTCCGGGCTTCTGCCTTGGAAGCTGGCTGGCACTTCCAGGAGGCAGAGCCGGGGATGGGCGGTGCCTGCCGAGGGTCCCCAGGCCCTGGGGGCGTGTGGAGCAGCAGAGCATCTCCACCGGGCTTCTTCTCACATTTCCTCTGGGCTCCACACCCAGGCTCCCTCCGTGCTCACTGCAGTTCCGAGGAAAAGATAAACTGGTCATAAAACCCCTCCGAATTCAGGCTGGTTGTATGTTTTTGGGGGAAGTCGTTGCTGCTTCTGAGACTGCAACTGGAATTTCCTGGCTGTTTTTTGTAAGTTCAGGTTTATGTTTTGGAAAATTGCCTGTGTTGTTTTGGGAAAGGATGGTAGCAATAATAATAAATATTCCACATCTATTACGTGCTGGAGCTAAGCGATCTCCAAGGTCCCTTTCAACCCAAATCATTCTATGTTTGCTATTCTGATTAGTCTAAAATTACATCAGACAGACTGGCTATCCTAAAAATGGATCCTTGATAGAAAAGGAAGCTGGGGATGAGGCAGATCCATCACACCTGGATACAGCCTGGCATGTGTGCTAGCGGGGCAGCCTGGGGGCAGCTTTAAAGCAGTTTGCTGTGATTGTACAAGTGAAAAAGGGCTTTTCAGTGTCCTCCTGAATGGGAAACTCCCTGCCTGGACAGAGCAGGGGCCTCAGGTGCTGGAGAGAGCCTCTGGCTGGCACTTACCGCCCAATATGAACCACCTAAGGAACCTGAACAGTTCTTGTTTCTCACGCTGCTGCACGGAACCCACTCTCGGCGTCTCCAAACACATCTCAGCCCGCCCGTGCTCCAGAGCTGGTCAGAAATGAGCAGAGGCTGCTGGCTGAGTGCTGCTCTGGCTCAACCCAGTGGGTCTGAGAGGAGACTTCATCCCTGTGAAGACCCAGTCCTGACACGATCTCTCCTTTGGTGGTGTTTGGCGTGGATACGAGACCCTCCAGTTGTTGGGGGAGCTCTCTGGCAAAGAAAGAGAATTAAACCGAGCCTTGCACTGTTCAGCTGGGTTTAGTGTCGGTGTGAGTGGTGAGCTGGGGCAGGAGCCTCCCCACTGCCCTTCCCCGAATGCCCTGGAAGGACACTGCAGGACAGGCTGCCCCTTGCTGGTGGGGCTGCGCTTCAAACGGGAAGCTGGCCGGGTTTAAACATGAAAGTCCTCCCCAGCTCTCACCGTTTGCTGCAGGAGAACAAACGAGGTGCTTGTGTGGAGCCTGTTGGCCTCGTGGCTGTGTGGGAACGTTTGGAGGCGCAGCTTTCCTGGAAGGTGCCGTGCTCAGCCCCCGGATGCACATTTTAGTGCATTATGCATATGCATTGGCAGCATTTCTATATTTGTCTTTGTCTGGAAAATCATTTGCTTTTTCCAGCTGAGTGTATCTGGTTTGTGTGCGTTGTGGTGCCTCTCTGAGGTACCTGCTGGTTCTGGGAGCTAAGACTGGGCTTTGGGATAGCACCTGGACCATAAACCCTGTGTGTGTGTGATTTTCATGTAAGAATGAGCATTTCTGGCTGCTGCCGGAGGAATAAAGATCCT
>VXBS01000854.1:597285-660484 GCA_013400255.1 Sitta europaea | reverse complement strand
CCTATTAAAGGATTAAATCTTTGCTAAAATAACATTCAGCCACAAAACAAAGGAAAAAAAAAAAAAAGAGAGAGAAAAATTCTACTTATTTATCTGTGTTGCTTTGATGATCTGATTTGATTTCTCAACATTCAGCCCCAAAGCTTCCAAATTCTGTGTCCACACTGATGTAACCCAGCTGCTTTTTGCAGAGATGTGAGAGGCACTGAAACATAACCTGCTGGGCTTTTATTCTGGTCGTACGTGGTTTTTGTCTCTGTAAATTGGGAAGGAAAGATCAAAGGGAGACAGGGCAATGCAAGCTTTGTTTTTCTTTGCTAAAGCAACAGATACGGAGGGGTTGGGTTTTGCTTTGATTTTCTAGAAATCTGATTTTGGCTTTCTTCTTTCATGTGTATGTTTGTGTATATATCAAATTTTGGGGAATGTATCTAAGAAAAATCTTTGCCCACCTCAAGGATAACGAGCTTTTGAGATGGGTTGCTTCGCATGACTTTATTTACATTGATTTTCTGGAAAATGAAGTGCTAAGTTGAGTATTATGGGCTCGCTGGAAAGGTGTCCAGCAGTTAGAGGTGCTTCTAGCCCGGAATTGCAATGTTTACAGCTTGGAAGCAGGGCTGGCTGGGGGCTCCAGTGGCAGCACGAGAAGTTTGGAGGGAATACGAAGGGAATGTCTGGAAAGAGTAATGCCTTTTCCTCTGGAAAATATGTTTCTGTTCAGTGCTTCTGTTAGAGGTCTTTAAAATAATATGATCATCCTCCTGAGAAAAATCAGAATTGCTTAAAACAAACAGAAATATCAGTTTGAAAATGTTTTTATCTTTGCTGATGGTCATTGGGATTTTATTGCCTTGATAATTTAATTATTTCATGCTAATTCCAGCTGTCTATTATTTATTTGATGTTCTCTGAAAAACAAATATCATGTAACTGATGGATAAAGACGAAGCTGGAGGTTACAGATGGAGACACGGAGTTATTTCCCAGTGAGGGTTTCCGTGCTGGGAGTTAAATGCCGAGCAGGGCTCGGGAGCTGATGGCTTTTTGATGGTGGCACGATTGGAAACGGGAGTTAAATCCGGCAAATTGGGCACTTTCGAAGTGCTTTTATCTCTAAATAAAAGAGAAAACAAATTTTCCCCGAGTCCCGGGGTGGGAACAATCATCCCCAAAAACGTTCTATGGGGCAGTAGCCTGTTTTAGTGGGGAGGAAAGCCAGGATGCAAGCCCAGGAAGATGCTCCGGTGCCTGCTGGCTCCGTTCCCCCTCTTCACTTGTAGCTATCTGTGAGAGGTACCTGCTTCACTTCACAGGAGACTGGGTCAATCTTCTCCTCTTAAAGAAAAAGAAAAAAAAAAGTGAATAAAATCGCTGCTGACGATGGTTTGGGTTGTTAAACAGCTCAATTTTGCTCTATTTGCCTGTTGGCCATCCTGTGTCATTAGTTTTATAGGTTGCAGAATCTCCTGGAAAGGTAATAAATGAGCTGAGATCACCATGGAGAGGGAATCGATCAAAGAGCGGCCAAAATCGTCCTTTCAGGGGAACAGCCTTGAGCGACAACGGGCTTTGGAGGAGAAAGGGTGGAAAAATGAGCAAAAACCCAACCCCAAAAGTGCCCAGCGAGTTGCAGCGGGCTGTGGCTGTGCCTGAATGTTTATTTTGTCAGGGCTCTCTGGCACTAAGGTTTACCTTTCAATACGATTTCGACGAGGAATGCCCGGTACCTGCCGCGGTTTGCTGGGTGCATTCCTTGATCCAGAGCTTGCATCCTGGGGAGATGTTTGGGAACCGTGTGCGTTTGGTGGTGGGGGGTTCCTGCCGTGCCCCACGGCTCTTTCTGCCCCTCTGGTCCCATCCCTGGGCTGTGCTGGGGCTGCATGGGGAGGACGAGGGGCTGTGCTCGCTCAGCTGCTGGGAGGGAGCGCCGGGAGCCGAGTTCTGCCCGTCACGGGACGTGCTTGGGAGAATTCCTGTGATTTTATTACAACTTCTTTCGCCCTTCATCCTCCTGAAGGCTGGTGGAGTTAAAGAAGGGAAGTGAACGCAGAGCAATAAGAAAGTTGGCAGCAGCAAACTTTGTTATTGTAGCAGCACCGTTCTGCCTTGTCTCGGGCTTCCCGTTGGAATTTTGGGGGGAAAGAGAGGAAAGGACAGGTGGAAGAGTGAGCGAGGGCTGCTCGTTTACCTTGCTCTCCGATTCCCAGCCCAGGCCTCAGTGCGCTCCTGTCCAGCCCCGGTTTCGTGGTTGGGCAGCGGCACTTTGGCATTTCCAGGAGCCGAGCTGGCTCAGCCCCTGGCCAGCACCCGGAGCTCGCTGGGGTGACAGCGCTGCCAGGACCCGCTGGATCCCCGAGCCCCTGAGTGACCGTGCCTGCAGCACTCCGGCTGCCGTTTGCACGCCGTGAAATCCCCCGGGATCGGAGCTCGCCGTGTCCCGGAGCTCCGCGGCACCGGCCGGGTGACGCTCGGGTCCCTGCGGGGGCTCCGGCCCCGAGACTCCCCAAAGGTTTCTTCACCTTTGTGGGGATGCTCAAACCCGGGGATGAGGCAGGGGGATCGTTCCTTTAAAGGAATCAAAGCGCTGACCCTCTGGAAAATACAGCGCCAGAGAAAAAAAAAAAAATAATACGAATTTGTCTGCAAAAAAGCATATTTGTGATGCACATAATCTCTCTCCGTGCTTGCTGCTGTGTGTTTGCTGAGGCTGGGTGATGGGAGACCTGCCTTGCTGTTGTCTGCTTAAGCAGGATTCAATGTTATTTGCCACAGGATTCATGAAAATGCCTCTGCCTGTATCATAGCAACCCTGTTTCCCACAGTCCATAAAAAGTCCGTTCCTCCCGAGCAGCAATCCGCCGTCTTAAAGATTCAGGCACCCTCCTCGCCGTGGGGAAAGGGTGATGTGCCCCTCTCCGAGCGCTTCCCAGAGAGCTTAAGAGTCGGGATGATCCCGGCTTGTCCTGCCTGCAGGGCGGTTTTAATGCTCTTTCTTTAAGGCAGATAAAGTGCTTCCCTTTCGGCTTTCTGAAGGCTTCCTCCCCCACCCTGACTATTTCCCACCTCTGTTTAAAACCTCACATGACAAGTTGGAGGGGATGGGACAGCTCCGAGGTCTGTGACGCGCTGGCTCTGCCCTGTCCTGCCATTTGGCTTTTCCCCCGGGATGGCAGCAGCACAGCCCTGGCTTTGGCTGGGGAGGGAGTGAAGATCTGCCCCATGCCAGCCCTTCTGTGGGAGTGCAGAGGTGCTTTCTCGGCCCGTAGATGACTGTTACTAAGAGCTGCATGTTCACCTGACTCCTGCCCCCGTCTGTTTGCATAATGTGGTTATATTTCTTTTTGGATCAGGTATTCAGTACACAGCCCAGCTGCTGTGTATAATGTCTGAAGGAAAATTGCCAAAAATCCATGTAAGTTTTTCGTTTGGTTTTTTTTTTTTCTTTTTCTGTTTTGTTTTCTGTTTTTTGGTTGCTTTAGTTTCAATGGGTGACTAGAACCCCTGCCTGTGTTGTCATTTCATTTCGTTGTGGTGCTTGGTTTGTGTGTTCAGCCAGCCCTGGAGTGCTCCGTGTGCCGTGCCTGCCTGCATGTGTGTCCGTGGGCTCCGTGCTGGAACGATGATCTCTCCCTGTGCTTTGCATTTCCAATGTGGATTTTCTCAGCTGGGTGTGACAGTCGTGCTCAGCGTGTCTCTCCCAGTGAAACGTTGGGAGAGCTATTTTGGTAAAACGCAAGGATTTGTCTCGGAGCTGCCGAGTCTCCAATGAGGAGAAGTTGGGAAGCTTGAGGAAAACTCCCCAATGTTAAAAATTGTGTAAGAATTGTCCTGTTTGAAGAGGGTGCTTGTGCAGGGCTTCCAGGGCTGGCAGAGGACAGTTCTGCCAGGTCCTGGCTTTGCCACTGATGTGCTGTGTGGCCTTGGGCACGTTCCTTTGTTCCTCTGTTGCCTTGTGGCTCTCTTTCCCATCTGGGGTAGAGGATATCAGGCAGTACTGAGCTGTGGCCATGCCTGGTGTTCTCCTGTGTGTCCCCTTTCTGCCTGGGGGCAGTGGCAGTGCAGCTGGGGGACGTGTGTGTGCCCATGCTGGCCCAGCTCTGCCTACCTGGGTTTTGCCCTTTGGAGCTGTTGTAGACAGCAGGAGCTGTGGTGATTGATGCTTCCCTCTAAAAATAGATGCTCCTGGAGGAAGAGCTGCTGGAGGAACCGTGATTTATTGTCTTTATTTTATTAGTTGTGGTTGAATTTCTTTCCTGAGTGGAAATGAGTCTTAATCTGCAAGCACCCCCAGATGGCTGGGTTGGCTCTAACCAGCAAAGGGCCACGTGGCCTCTGCTCCTTAGTCCTGGTTTTCCTGGGAATTACTCTGGCATTGGCAGAAACGCCACCTTGGTGGGGTGTGCACAAGGGCAGGAAGCCCTCAGAGCTCGGTGCTGCTGGGGACTGTGGTGGGCAGCCTGAAAGCTTCACCACCTGAATTAAAGAGAATTCTGGGGCTGAAGGGAGTGCATGCACGCAAGGATTTAAAGGATTAGGTCTGGATTTCAAGTGACTCTAGTTTATCCCCACGGATATAATTTCATAGGCGTGTGCTGCCTGGGGGAGCCGCCCACCCCCCGCGCAATCACAGAGCTGGGGAAACTGAGGCAGGCGGAGGTTGCAGGGCGGCGCATTTTGGGGCGGGGGTTAGCGGGGCTGGGATCTGGGGCAGATTGCGGGGCCTGTCGGTGGGGGAGGCCGTTCGGCACCGTGTTGGGGGTCTGGCCTGTTGGGTTTTCCGCAAACCCCGCCGCGGGGCTGGGTCAGAGGACCGGGCTGGCGCCGGGCGCTGCGGGCTGAGCTGCTCCAGCCTGGCTGAGGATGCGTCTGGGGGGTTTTGGAGCCGGGAGCAGCCGAGTGTGGCCGTGCCCGTGTGAAGGGCCATGTGGCTCAGCGCCTGCCCTTTCCTTTGCATCAGCTGAGACATATATAACACAACGTATGGGCTGCTGGCAGCCGGCGTGGGGCTATTTTCGGCTGCAGCCGCTGAGCCCGCCCTGCTCGCCGGGCTGGGCTCGGTCTCCAGGGCTGGGCTGATCCCCAGCCCCTTGCCCTCCTCCAGGCCCTGTCCGGGCTGGGCAGGGCAGGCGCTGACCCCCGGCTGCTGGGCACAGCCGGCAGCCCTGCCCCGGGTGCCGGGGAGGCAGAGCAGTCGCATTGAGCAGCATCACCCCGGCTGCAGCAGCGCTCTTTGTTCGCCCTTTCTGTCCCTGGGAAAAGCCCCGGGTGGATGTCTGGGCTGGTCACCGTGGTGAGCTGAGCCGTGTGTGCTCCAGTGTCCTTCTGTCCTCCTGGGCTGAGGCTGTGGCTGCCCGGTGTGCCCGGGGCGCTGGGCTCTGCCGGGGACACTGCGGCTGGGCTGTCCCTGGGGAAGCAGTGCCTGGCTGTCCCCAACCCGCCGAGGCCTCTGTCCCCAGCCTGCTCCCCTCCTGTCCCGCCGGCTATGCTGAGGACAGTGGTCTGGGGTTTTTAGGGATGTCCTGTCCCGTGCCGCAGAGCCCGCAGCCTCGCCAGGCATCCGGGAAAATCCCTGGCTGTGCCTGGCTGGGTTTGTTCACTCTCAGTGCTCGGCACGTTTGCCCCAAAGTTTCCAAAGGTTTAAGCTGCTGCTGCTGGTGCCGGTTTTGGGGGTTTCGAGCCCCTGCACGGGAGCTCAGAGCTGTGAGAGCGGCTCGCACCGAGAGATGCCGGGAGAGGAATCGGCCCAACCCCGAGGGCTTGGGAAGCAGAAAGGACGGAATTGTGCATGGAACTGTTCCCTTGGAATCGAGCAAATGCAGTCTGGCCTCAGCTACACAAACAGGAGTGCAGAGCAAACCCCTAAGGAGCTGTCTTTTACCCCAGTAAGAGTGGGTTAATTTGCTGGGCATATCTGGGGAAAAGTTTTGTCAAGTAAAATTGTTCCATTTGACAAAAGCATCAGCTCTTGCTGGCATTATCAGAAAACAGGGTTTTTTTTCAAAGCATTTCTGTGGACCACATTCCCCTGCTATTTCTGCTGCTCCACTCCCCTGTATTGTGTTCAGTAAATCTGACAAGGTTCTCTCAGTACGTCGTGCACTGAAGTTTCTGTTCTGATACCAAATTTAGGGAAGGCTTGTTATCTACATACAGTTCTTTCTTCCTGGCTTGATAAGGTGCTGATTAATTTAATGCAACTCTCTTTCCTTATCTAGTTGAGCTTCAGTCAGTTTTAGTGTAATCTTGAAAAAGCATGATCAATCTTTAATGTTTGTTTTTAAGGTTTATTCCAAAGCCATTTAGGCACGCTGGATGTTCACTCTTTTTTGTGAAGTTCTAGGAGAATTAAGTTAAAAACTAACAATTTTAGAACCAATTTGGAATGCAGATGAAACATTTTAAAGTTGCTGTAAACCAAGCAAGAGCAGTTGGCTCTGCTGAAGTTTTAGGTGTTGAAATAGAATCGTCTTAGCTCTGGTGCTGGATGTGTAAGGCAGAGAATATCAACAGTGCCCTCGTAGAGGGAGGAGGATGGTGCAGGGATGAAGGAGAGGGCCTGTTCCCTCTCCAGAGGGGTGTGTAAGGTGAGAAGGGACAGGGGCACTGTCACCTGTCCCTCTGGGGGGGATTGTCCCCCGTTTTTTCCCGAGCACACAGGCACGAGGAGCAGGCAGTGCAAGGAGACCGGGCTGTCATCAGTGCGGAGCTTCTGCCGTCAACTGGTGATCAGGGGTTGACACCTGGATAGATTTTCAGTCTCCTCTGGTCCAGGGGAGATGGATCTCTGTTCCAATGCCCAGCAGCAGATCGATCTTATCTCCTGGATACTGAGAGTTTTGCAGAATTGACAAAAAGTCTTTCCTAAGGAATTAAAAGTGCACCCGGGCACAGAGCAGAGCAGCTAAGCCTCCCAAAACCTGCAGGCTGGGAACAAATTTACTTAAGACTAACGGGCTGCCTTAGAATTAGAAATCTTCAGCCAGGAGAAGCCCAGCCTCTGAGTGCACACCCAGAGCCCGGGCAGTGTGTTCCCAGGCATTAACAGGAGCCAGGCTGTAGATTGATGGAATTCAGGGAGCACTGGCCCTGCTGCCCCCAGCACCCCTCTGCAGGGCTGGGTGCTGCTGAGCCACGTGCTGAGGCCACCCCTGATGTCCCTCTCAAAACCCAATTTGCACATTGTCCCCGCGGCCCCAGCTGCCACAAACCCCGTTTTCCCAGCTGGATTTGAGTCTGTGTCTGGTCCCCAGAGCCCAGCTTTGGCCGGGGGCTGTCGGCAGCGCCTGCTCGGTGCTTCTCCCTTTGCCATCTCCCTCCGTGGCTCCCCTGGTCCCTCCTGCTCTGTGTTGGAGTTGCTGTGCTGCGCCCCAGAAAGCAGTGCTGGTTTAATCTCTGTTCCCCAGCAGCTGCCAGGCTGTCCCTGTCCTTCCTCCCCCTCCTCATGTCAGGGCACACATGTGTCCACGCGTGTGCGGGCAGCGCTGCCCCTCCCTGGCATCGCTCTGGACACGGGCAGGGAAACCTATGGATTAAAACACATGTGCATATGTTTTCCATCCCAGATATATTTTGGAAAATATGAGTCAGCAGCAGCAGCAGCAGCAGCAGCAGCAACAGCAGCAGGCAAGAACATATTACATAATCTCTGGGAGCCAAGAAAACCTCGCCGTTTATTAGGAGGGAGGCTTTCTGCAAGCAGCAGCTTTCAGCATCATTTTGGGGCCACACATTGGCCTGAGCCCCTCTCTCAGTGGCCTCATTTCCATCCTATCCTCTCGTGTCCAATGCAGGGAAGCAGTCCCAGCAGCCTTGGGTTTTGTTATATTTTTAAACCCCCCAGTACTGGTAGAATCTCAGGGCTGTGCTGTTGGTAACGACTTTTCTCTTGTTCCTTAACATGTTCTCCTGCACAGAGTCTGTGATTTTCCTTTTTGGTTCCCCCCACTCCCCACCTCCTGCTGTTTTCTCTCAGATCTCGGCACTGAGAGAAATGGCACATGAGTGCAGCTGGAAATAGCTGCTGCCCCCTCCGCCTCCCCTCTGCTCACGGCCACCCACCTCCTCCACCTACTCCCAAATGGGAGAGTGAAGTCAACATCCACTTTTAGCCCCGGGCTGCTGCTCCTCGGCTCTCCCCCTCTCCCTCGCCGTACCTGCCCTGCCCACACAGGATTCAGAAGGGTTTCATCACCGTTTTAATGCTCCTGCAGCTGGATGCGCGCCCGTCTGGTCCCGTTGGCACTCGGGGCATCGGCGCTGGAGCATCGGGGCTGAGAGGGGACGCGCAGTTTGCTGCGGGCTGGCCGGGCGGGGAGAGAGGGGGAGCAGAAAATCCCAGGAAAGTCAGGCAGCAGGGATGTCAGAGGTTTGACTCCTGCATCCTGGGCACGGGCAGGGATGGCAGCAGTGGGCACGGAGCCCTGCGCGGCCGGTGGGTGCTCCCAGCTCCCGCGGAGCCGCAGCTCCGTCTCTAACGCCAGCCTTAATTCCTGCAGGATGCCTGGAAAGGCTGGGAGGGGAATGGGCATTAGCAGAGTGAGAGGAAAGGAAGGCAAGGCCTTGTTTGTTTTTAATTTTCCCGATAAAAGCCAAAGGTTTGGAGGCACTTTGATCTCTCAGGGCAGTGCAAATGCTTTCGCTGTGGCTGAGCCCGTGGGTGCCTTTCAAGCAAAGAGAAAGCTCGGTTGTGGTTTTCCAATATCAAAGCCTTCCCAAGGAGGCAGTAAATTGCCACGCTGGCTGAGAGAGAGCAGGAGTGCAGGCAGCTCCTGTCTGGGACAGTGTCTGAGCCACTCGCTGCAGAGCAGATTGACAGAGACACAAGAATTGATGGTGATGGAATAACCCTGTTTATCCAGGGCACTCTGTCTTCACCCCCATTAGCTCTCGAGTTTCTGATGTTTGGAGACAAGAAAATTTAAATCTTCTATATTTTTGAAGCCATAAAAGTCTCTCTGTTACAAGCAGAAATTGCAGTGAGCTCAGCAGAGGGGATGGGCTTCTCTGTCCACCATCCCTCAGGGCTCTCCATATTTTTTGAAAAGCCTGTTTTGAGCTGTGTCTGCCCTATTTTGGAGCAGTTGGGGAGTGATGGAGCCTTCCAAGGGCTGGGATTTGGGGGACCTGCCCCCCATTCCCCACCTCTTGCAGCCAGGGTGGTGCTGCGGGGGCTGTTTCATCTTTCTCCATCTTTGTTTCTCTTTCTGTCAAACGCACAGAAGGAAATTGCCCTTTCCTGTTCAAGGGTTTGGCAAGTGAGGATGAAAAGTGCTGTATTGGAGGCAGGTGGGATTGGAGCAGATGGATGAAAAATGCCTCTCACCCCCTGGGGCTCTGCGGGGGCCCCTGGCAGAGCAGAGCTCCCACCCAGGAGCTCCCTGCTTTAATTTAAAGCAACATCTTGAATTCCACCCGAAATCCCAACAGTGATGTCAGCAGGGCTCCACCAAAGATTCATTTGGCCTCAGATATTTTGCATATGCAGCGTCAGAGCTCAGCCTTCTGTTTTTGCAGCTAGAGAAGGGCTCTGCACCTCGTTAGAGCCTTCACTAATAATACACTGGCTCTCTGTTATTAATTCATCTAAATGAGGCTTTTTTTGTTTCTCTAAGCCTTTTGTGGTATTTCTGTGCTGTCGAGAAATTAATCTGCATTAAGCAGAAATACCTCAGTAAAACCAGGAGCTGTGGAGTAGCTGCTCAGCCTCTTGTGCTGTAAGCTGTGGGGCAGAACCCCTTGGGATAGCCACAATTCCCACCCCAAAGGCAGCAGAAAGAGCCACGAGGGGCTCATGGTGCACAAAGGAATGGCACAAAAGCCACCCGAGGCAGCCCAGCCATGCTCTGGATGGAAGTGCTCTCTCTGACTGAGTGACACGGGCTCACATCTGAATTTCTGAATTCCCAAATATTTTCTTCTCAAGCTTTGGCATCTGGCCATCCTCTCCCCAAAAGGAGGATTGTTCCCTGGGGCACGTCCCCTCCTGTTCTGTCAGGACAGGCAGCACACGTCTATAGTGATTTTCTCAGCTGCTCAGGGAAGACTTCTGCTCCTCCTTTGAACTGGTCTCCCAGGGCTGGAAACATCTCCCCATCACTGCAGTGGCTTTTGCTGCCCTTTTTGTCTCTCTGTTCCTCCTGCAGACAGTTTTACCTTTGCAGGGTTTTTCCAACTCAGGTTGAAATTGAAGCGATAATAATACTTGACATTCTTCATTCTGGCATCTTAAAAATCTTTTCTGAAGTTTTAAAGCCTTTAAAGCCTTTGTGCTGTATAAATACTTGAGTGCTTCTTCTATTTTTAAATGAAAATGGTGCCTGAAAACCCTCAAAAGTCAAATGAAGATCAAAGGCTTGGGAATACCAGCAGTTTTCTGTATTATTCACAGCAGCTCGAGACTGAGGTTGTATAGGCTAAGTGCAAAGGGGCTGCTGTGCTCATAATGATGCAATCATGGAATTATGGAACGGTTTGGGTTGGAAGAGACCTTAAAGCTCATCCCATCCCACCCCTGCCATGGGCAGGGACACCTCTCACTATCCTGTGTTGCTCCAAGCCCCATCCAGGGGGCATTTCCAGGGATCCGGGGGCAGCCACAGCTTCTCTGGGCACCCCCCTGACAGGGAAGGATTTAGGATTTCTTCCCAATATCCCCTCTAAACCTGCTCTCTCTCTCACTGATCTCTAGTTAATGTGTCCCAGCTACCCTGTAAAACTCAGCCCTGGTGCTTGGGAGGGCTGGGCTTGGTGTCTGACACTGCTGCTGCAGGCTCGCTGGAAATCCCATGTTTGATCATCTTTTTTTCACATCCATCCCAGTGCAGGGATGGCCAGCAAAGGGCTGGAGCAGGGATATGGCAGCACTGCCCTTCTCAGGGGCAGCTGGCCTGACTTTACAAGGTTTTCAGCAAAGTAAATCTCTTTTCCTGTAGCCCAGCCTTCCTCACTGTTTCCCTCCCTCCCCGTGGCTTCTGGGCAGGAATCAGGACAATAGATGGAAATTGGTGTCCTGGAGGCATGTAACAAGGGGATCCTGAGGGATCCTCAGGGCAGCTCACAAAAGAATTGCCTCTGATAAATGCTCAGAGGTTTCTGTGGGTTTGCTCAGCAGCCGCAGTCGGGGCTCACAGTGGGGATTTTTACCACTGCCCAGGGAATTGTTCCAGGGCTGTGTGAACCACCACCAGCAGCATCCTGGCTGGAATAAAAGGTAAAAATGGATGCAGAGCAATTTGGCCCAGAAGAAGAGTGGAAAGAAAGAAGAAGTTAAGATCCAAGGATGGGCTGTTGAAATGCAAAAGGATCTAGAAAGCAAAGATGCAAAAATAAAATCCGAAGCGGAAATGAGTGATGTTTTTCCAGCATTGTGTAACTCATTTTAATTGCAATCCAGCTAGAAATCTATTTGAGGCAAGAAATCATTGCAGAATTGTAGAGCAAAGCTTTGGCCTTCCAGATGTTTGCAGCTTTCTGGATTGTTATTTTCAGCTTCCTCCCACAGTTTATTTGGGTCCCTCCTTCCTCGCAGTGGCCAGGGAAAGCTCTCCCCCTGATGTGTGGCAGGAGGGCAGTGAGGGCTGTCCCGGGGCTTTCTGCTCTGAATTTGCCTCTTGTTGTGTCTTGAGGGGCACCCTGGAGTGGTTTTGGTGGTGGGAATGGGATGTTGGAATGTGGAAGCCCCGGGGTTTCTGTAGGATCACCCCCCAGGCGTGGCTGGGGGTCAGGGCGGGCTCTTGCCCCCTCCCAGGGACTTTTCCCTGGGCAGGAATTCTGTGTGAATTCCGTGCTGTGCTCTTCCCTTTGATCACCTCCTGGAAATCCATGGGATGGGGTCGTGCAGCACAGGCATCAGAGCTGCCTCAGCACCTGAAGTTCCTTCCACCGAAGGAATTCCAAGCTTAAGAGACTGGTGAGAGTCCATCAGTGCTTCTGGTAATTCGGCAGAATTAAGTCCTGACTCTCACAAGTGTCACCCACGTCTCCTGAAAGGCCAGCATGACATTTCTCTTGGATTTGGTGGCATTTGTGAGGCAGGTTTTGCCTTGTTTCTGGTCCCTCCTCAGCGTTCAGGCTGCTTACTCTGAATCCAGTTTGGGCAGGGGCCGAGCTGGGGCTGCAGAAATCCCTGTGCTCCTGCAGGGAGCCGGGCTGTGCTGCCGTGGCCTTTGGAGAGTCCCTTTGCTCTGCTGCTGCCTGGGGATGGCCTCAGGCAGCGAGGGGAGCACAGAGGGAGGCAGCCAGGCTCCTCCAAGACCATCAGCCAGTGCTGAGACAGCAGGGAAGCAGCTCAGCTTCCAGCCAGCCACTTGCATTCCCAACAGAATTCCCCAAAGCAGAGCACTCCAGGAGTGGGGTATCCCCCCTGACCTCCCTCCTGGCTTCCAAGCTTGTCCTCCTCACCATGCTGTCCTCCCAACCCTCTCCTCACTGCAGTGGGAATTTGCTGCCTTTTTTTTTTTTTTATTTTTTAACTCTGACGAGTTGGTGGAAGTTTTTGTCAGAAAAACATCAGCAAAAACTGCTGTGGGTTTGGTTTTCTTTCTAGAGGAGGAAAATCCCAGCACCTGCTCGCTTTGTAATGCTCATGTCAGGTGTTGTACCTTCTCCAGAGGGGAAGAAATGAGTCCAGCTCTAAATGCCAGCTGGGCATTAATTTGTCCTAATGCACTTTGATGGTTTAAATGCAAAAATTAATAAAAATTAGAGCTCCTCCCAACCCCCTCCTCGCTCCAGTGGGAATTTTTTGTATTGTTTATAGCTGCCTGTTTTTTTTCCCTGACATGTTGGTGGAAGTTTGTGGCATAAAAGCACCAGCCAAAACTGCTGTGGGTTTGGTTTTCAGGGAGAGGGGGAACATCTCAGCAGCTGATGAGTTTTGATGCTCCCATCAGGTGTTGTACCTTCTCCAGAAGTGAAGGAATGAGTCCAGCTCTAAATAATGGTGCTGGGCATTAATATGTCCTAATGCAGAGTCACTGTCTGGGTCACTGCAGGGTGTTAAATGTGTTTGTGTTGGGAACACTGGCTTGGGGCAGCACAGAGAAACGGGGGCAGGGTTTGCAGCAGGTTGGGGTGGGATGAATCCAGTGGGATTGCTTGCAAAGGATCCATCCTCAGTCTGGCAAGGAGGCAGGGAAAGGAGAGATTCAGGCTTTTCCAAATGGAGAGAGTGCAGCTGGAAGAGGGGGAAGAATACAATGCAGGAGGTACAACTAAGAATAGAGGAGTGTGTTATAAAGGGAAATCTGGGGCTGGAGGTCAGGACAAATTAGAACACGCAGAAAATGTACTCCACTAGGCCATGGGTTTGTATTTCTGGAAAATAACTGAAGTGTCTTCACGTGGCTCAGTTCTCATGGGGTTAGAGAAAATACCAGAACTGCTTCTCAAAGGGACAGTCTTGCTTTGGTTGAGAGCAGAACAGAGCATTCACATCTGCTGTTTGGAGCCCAGAGCCCTTGAGTTCTGAGAGGCATGGCTCTTCCTGCAGGCACCTCTGGGCAGCAGCAGCTGCCAAAAGAGTGCCCAAAAGAGAGTTTATTCTGATGATAATTGCAGGGAGGGGCAGCAGACCTCCCCAGGACAGAGGGAGTCAGGAGCTGAAGGGCTCTGGAAATGGGCTGGGGGTGAGACTGGAGCAGGGGAAGGCAGTGTTTTATTGTTTTATTGTTTTATTGTTTTATTGTTTTATTGTTTTATTGTTTTGTTGTTTTATTGTTATTATCTGGAGTGGGTCCAAGACTTTAATGGATGGTAGGATTTGCCAGTTTGGCTGGGCAGTGGTGTCATCCATCCATCTTCCATCCATCCATCCATCCATCATCCATCCATCATCCATCCATCCATCCATCATCCATCCATCCATCATCCATCCATCCATCCATCCATCCTCCATCCATCCATCCATCATCCATCCATCCATCCATCCATCCATCCATCCATCCATCCATCCATCCATCCATCCATCATCCATCCATCCATCCATCCATCATCCATCCATCCATCATCCATCCATCCATCATCCATCCATCCATCCATCATCCATCATCCATCCCTTGCTGCAGTGTCCTGTCATCCCCAGAGCTCTGGGAAGCTGCTGGATGGAAAGGTCAGGCTTTGCTTTGCTGGTGATTTGGTTCAGGCTGTAGTTGGAGATGCCAGGAGCAGCAGAAGAGTCTTGGGTTTGGCCCTGGTCCTAAAGGAGGAGAAACGAGTGAGTGAGATCCTGCAAATCTGTGTTTTCATTACTGCTTTGGGGAAGATTGATAGAGGTGGATTGGCTGCAGGAGCAGGGTTTATCTTGGTGGTTCAGCAGCCTGGCTCAAGCCTCCCTGGTGTGTGTGGTGTGGCCAGAAGTGCTCTGGATTTATGGATGACCTTGGGAAGCACAGGCAGTGCTGGAGTAGCTGGGGTGCTGCAGACAAGGCCACAGAGCCTTATCTGTGGCCAGCAGCTTCAAGGTTTGATATTTAAAAAGGCTCCTGTATTCATTACCAAGAGCACTGGGTTCTTCTTTAATATTAAATAAGCCTTAATTCTTGGATAATTCTCTTGCATCCTGTGCTACTCAGAACCTCTCCCTACCTGATGTTGCTGCATAAGTACAGAACTGGCTTCCCCCCTCCTCTTCCCCTGCAGTAGCTCCAGCCATTTTAAATGTGAGCTGCAACTCCTGGGATCTTGTTCATCCTGATGGACCTAAAAGTGGAGTTCACAGGGAAGACTCTGGGATTTTGGCCACGAGCCCAAGACCTTTAAAATCATGAACCAGATTCTTGGTTAGCTAAAACTTTGGAGTTTTCCAATGTGTTAGGAAATCACAGGGTTTTTTCAGCTATCGGGTTTTAATTTTTTTGTCCTGCACTGTCATGCTCTGACATAAGATGCCAGTAATTCAAACTACTCCGCTCCCAGGAGAATCCTTTTGAAATAAAAGGAAGTAAAAATTAGAGACAAACATAAAGGTTTAGTCTCTTTGGAGTCTATATTAAGCAATATGGCCAGGTGTTTGTAAGCTGCTTTTACACACACTCACTGCTCTTCCACCCCAAGAAAAGTCTTTTTTTTTTTACTACCTGATGTATTTATAAGCTGAGAATATCAAAATTCTATAGCTGTTACTTGTTGCAAACACACAAAGCGTGAGTGAGACGTGGATTTGCAGCCCCACACATCAGAAATGAGCTGCCCAGGTGCTGGGGGCCCCCAGGACAGTGTGACCAAAGGTGACCCTCTGTGCATGCAGGTGTGCATGGAGCTGGCTGCAGCTCCAGAGTCCCAGGTCGGTGGGTTTGCACACCTGGGCTCTCAGCCCATCCAGACGGAGCTGGCTGCTCCCAGATTCCCACGGAGATGCTCACATCCCCTCTGACTCACATCCATGGCATTTCATTGTTGGCTTGAAGACTGTCTAAAAATTCCCTGGCATTTCTCCAGAGAGAGTGCCAGCAGCCCTTAAACTCAACTAATTTCCTTTCCATCAAACCACGGAGCTCATCATTAGCAATCTCAGGGCTCTGGGAGCTGGGTGGGATTTGCCACCCTCCTCAGCCCGGTGGTAAATAGGTCATTACCAACACAGCAGCAGGAACAGAGGGGGAGTTTGGAGAGGGAGGAATGATGGTCCTTTCCCTTTGGCAGCAGGGTTTTTTTTGCTGGTGCCAGCAGAAGGATTTAGGGAATGTTTGCTGGTTACTTCATGGAGTCAATGAGCAGCATCTTATGGTAGGTTTGTGTCTGGGCGTTGACAAATGCTCAGGTGCTTTTGCACCTCTCTGGTTGCTTTTATTAACTAATGGGAGCTTAAAAGACAAGGTGAAGCCCAGGAGCTCCCTGCAGACTGGAGCTCTTACCAGTTCATTGGAGCCTTTTCCCAGCAAGTTGCTCTCAGAGCCCTTTTTTCCCAGCAGGAATGTCACATATGATAGAGGGACTCAAAGGGGGACAGTTTTACCTTTAAAGTCTAGGTTTAATTTATTTTTTTTTTCTGTTAAAAAAAATGTGTTTCGACAGTTTGTCACATCGGCTCAGCCTGGCACATCGTGGGCAGTGAAGTGTTAGGAAGGAAAAGCAGAAAGTATTTTGATGAAGGATCAAGTCAACTCTCTAATGTTTTGTGAACATCTCCTGTGTTGACCTTGGTCCACACAGGCACCCGCCCCTCCTGCAGCTCTGCTGGCTCCGGGAGAGCTGCTGGAGGTGCTGAGGGAATTGCCAGGCAGGCTTTGGGGAGATGGCAGGAAAAGTTCTTGTGGGAGCTCAGTGCTTTGCAGCAGAGGCATTTGCCAGCTTCTCCCGAAGCCTCCATCCTGTGTTTATTTTGGAGCTGAGGAGGAGGGAAGGAGGGAGGGAGGCATCATCATCCTTTTGGTAGCTATGGAGAGTGGGGAGGACAAAGTCTGTGGAGCACCAGAGCCCCCAGATCTCCACGCTCAGCTGCCAGAAAATCCCAGCCCAGTCTCTCCTGTTGGGCTTGTTTTTATCACCAGACAAACATTTAATTATTTTACCTTCGTGCTGCCGCTGAAGCAACTGAGAGAACTACAAAAGATAATGCACTTCTATTTTTATATCTTATACTAATGAAGCTCAGGCTGGAATTTTCCCCTGCAGGATTGGCTGGAACAGGGGAGGAAAAATTCCGAGGGAGAGGAGGAGGGAGCGAGACGCTCAACATTTAGCAGCGAGCATGGCTGTGGTTGGAGCAAACCTGAGCACTGCAAACAGTGCTGGAGAGGAGGAGAGCAGCATTTGATCCCTGTGCAAGGATCAGAGAGGACGTTTCTCCGTGCTGAGGGATGGATGGAGGCAGTGACACGCCAGGACTGTGCTGCTGGCTCTGCTTTCCTGGCAGGGCTGAGCACCAGGGCTGGGCTGTCCCCAGCCCGCAGCGTGGGCTCACTTGCTCCCTGGAAAACATCCCCTGGGACTTGGCAGGAGCCGAGTGCTCCATCAAAAGTTCATTAATATCCTGAGTTGGAGCCACGGGGCTGTGTGCTGGGAACAGCAGCACTGGGAGCACCAGGCTGCATCTTGGAGAGGGAAAAACCTGTGACACGAATGAGGCATGGGCTTAGGGCTGGCCTGTGGTGACACCTTAATCCGAGGTGACACCACAGCAGTGAGCCCTGAGCTGCATGGGTGTCTCTGGAGAGCTCAGCTTACCCAGAGCTGGTATTTGCAGCTCAGCATCAAGATGAAAATCCAGCCTAAAGTCTCTGTATCTGATCAGAATTTCAGTGCCAGGCAGCAGAGGTTTGGCCTGAGTGCTGGGAGTCAGCCTGGCAGGATTTGGAGTGCAGCTCTGCTGGGATCAGCACTGGGATCTGGGGCTCTGTGTGGAGCAGCCCCTGGGAGCTGCTTCTTTTTGAGGTGAGAAGCTGCTCCTAACCTGCTCCAAGGCTCCTGAAAGAGCTCAATTAAAGGATTTGACATTTTCTTTCATAATAACAGAGAGGGAGTAATCAAGGCATGGGTCATGCCTGGGTTTGTTAATTTGCTGAACTGCAGAGCTGTCAGTCAGTGGGAAATAAGGCATTGGGTTTTATTTGGGGAACATGAGGGGGGAAAGTAGAGTAGGAATCCAAAAAAATCAGCATTTAGATAGGTTTTCCAGCAGCTGATTTGAGCTGACCCAAAGGACCTGAAGACCACTGGTCCTGAGCATCCTTGCTTGCATTTTAGGGGTGGTTATGTGCAATATCTGCACCCTAGAGAAAGCAGCTGCAATATTTCAGTACCTGACTGTGTCACAGGTCAGACTTCCTTTGAAGGGGACAAAGAGGATGTGATCCAGTGAGGAAGACCAGGAATGTGCTTGAAGAGTCACCTTCAGATCCCAGAAGGTCCCTGTAGAAATTTATCCTCTTAAACAGTGCCCAAATGTGGAATGGTGCTTTACAGTGCCCATAAAAAGAGCTGTTAATAAAATTAATCTGGGAGGGAAAGGCAGCACAGAAAGAAAGATGAAATTTTACAGGCCTTGCCTGGAGTAGATGAAGAGTGTAAATCCACTGGTAGTGCCTGGAAAGCCACAGTTTGACCCCAAGGAATGTCACAGCTTCAGTCCAGCTGGACAGGAGCCACGAGCACCATGACAGCCACAATTCCTGTCCCTGTTTGCAGACATTTGTCAAGGCCAGGGGTGGAGCTGCCCTGAGCCCAGGGATTGCCTGTGGTGTCCATCACAGGTTGGTGTGGCACAGCCTCACCAGGGCTCCCAGGGAAGAGCCACGAGGGCAGGAGGAGGGAGAACAAGATAAAACCCACTTTAGTCCATTCAGACCATGCTTCTGGACCTCCATGGGGGAGATGTAGGGAAACTGCAGCCCAGGGAAGGGGCACCAGATCCCATGGGATCCTGAGCATCAGCATCTGATGCTGTTCAGCCTGAAGGGTCCCATTCAGGTGAGTTCAGATTTTTAGGAGAAGTTTTATCTCAAAAATGCAAAAAGAGCTTTTGGGCATTTGGAACATTGTTGCCCAGAGAAGCTGTGGGTGCCCCTGGATCCCTGGAAGTGTCCAAGGCCAGGTTGGAGCAGCCTGGGACAGTGGGAAGTGTCCCTGCCCACAGCCTGAGCAAGATGAGCATTAAATACACTTCCAAGCCAAACCATTCCATGATTCCATGAGGAGGAAAGCTGAAAAGAGTGAAAGGCACCAGGTTAGCAGGGGAATCAGCTCTTGTGCAGAGGGAGGACAAAGCCTGGGAGCTGGGAAGGAAAGCTGGATCAGGGATGGAAAGCTGGATCAGGGATGGAAGCTGAAGGCTGAGGCTTCCCTGGCCCCCAGGAACAGTTTGTGCCTCTGGCCTTTTAAAAAAATGAACCTTGAAAATCTGGGAGAAGTAGACTTTTTATTTGGTTAGTGTTTTGGAAGTGTAAAACTGAAAGTCATAACACCCTGTAAAACATTTGAGGCAATTTGGGAATATGGCATTCCTTATTAAACTCCCTGGGTTTTAGAGACTTTTTAGGTTTTCACAGTGGCACAGGCTGTGACCTCTGTAATGTTCAACAGGATCCTTGAAAAATTGAGACCAATTTTGTACAAGAGTAGTTGCTGCCTTGGTGCTCCAGCTCTTCCATTTCTTTCCTGGCTGGAGTTAAGTTCATAATGGTTTAGCAGAACCTTTTTAGTTGCTAAAAAAGATTATTGTGGTCTGGGCCTAGGGGACTACTTTATGACAGATATTTTAGCAGAACCATTTGTCCATGGCTGGAATAACAAAGTGAAATGTCACAACTACAACATTTTGAAGGTCAGAAATCATAACTCTTTGCATATTTTCAAGGTTACTTTTGGCCAGTGTAACAGAATATACTGGTATTTGGGAGTTTGAGGGAATATAAACCTCTGTGCATAAGGAGAAGACCTGACAGTTGTTTGTAGATGTTTTTTCCTGATGTCTGGGGGGTGGCAGAGTGTTTGTACCACACCTAGAGAGAAAGCAAAATCCAGCAGCAAAATCCAGCAGCAGGGATGTTTTTCTGTAGCTGGAATTTTCCTCTGTGTCTGGAAATCCCATGCTCCTGTTGGTTTAAGCTGAGAGCTGCTGCACATCACAGTCCTGTGGCACTGGGCTGATTCCTCCTCTGGGATGCAGCCTTGTCTTTTATCTCATTTTCTCTTTATTCCTGAGTGAACTTTGCCCAGTTTGCTGCACCAGGCAGAGGATGGTGGTGCTGTGCTCACTGCAGGTGGGATGCTCTGTGTCCTGCAGCCTTCCCTGGAATTCTGCTCCCAAATCTCTGTGTGTTTCCAGGGTGAGCAGCATCCATGTACCTGTCCTTGGCCCTTGGGAAGAGCAGGCAGAGTAAATATTCCTGTCTTTCCTTCACACCCAGCAGTTCCCTGAGGTGGCACAAGTGTGTGGCTGCATTTCTCCTGCAGGAGAGAAATGCCACGGGAGCTTTTGGTCCTTAACTTTCCTCTAATTGAGGAATAATTGCTGTTCTGAGCGGGTGTGAGGTTTTTTTAGGGATCCCATAGCACCTCCCTCTTTTCAGTATTGCCTAGATGTTGGGGAAGGTGGAAGTTTAACAGGGAAGTTTTACAAATCTGAATGCTCAGCAGAAGGTTCTCTAGAAATGAAAGCAGGTTTTGATACAGAAAAACAAAAGATGTCTGAAAATAAAGATTGCTGAGCTGGTGGTCACTGGACAAAGGTTGAGATGAGTTAGAAAGAGATTTTATGGCTAAGAGCAAAGGATAAGGTGACTACAAACAAAAGCTTGATTTTACCAAGAAAAGATAAATCTCAAAAAGCACTGGCAAACAGAAAACATGTTTTTACCAAGGAAGAAGAATTTTCCCCCGCAGAAAAACAGATAAACAAGTTTCAAGCTTAAAATACAACATCCTAACTGCTGTGATGGGTTGGTTCCTGCCATAATCTGGTAATATCAGTGGTTATGATGGGCTCTAGGTAATGGCAAAGGGATTGTGTGTGATGTGATTGGTTGTTGTGTATTAAGAGACTCAGCAAAGAAAACTATCTGATCTCTAATAAAATCTCTACTGCACTGTACAGAGCAGAGGGGCTGCAGGCAGGACTTTAGGCTGAGCTGGCAGCTCCTAGGCCTGGCTTTAACCCAGGGCCCAGGATTGGCCAGAAAAAAAAACAGAAATAGGTTTTACACCTTTAAAACTGGATCTAAGATTGAAGGAGAATTTTTTTTCCCTAAGCCATTTCCAGGAGGGGCTGTTTGGATTTGCTTTCTAGAGGGACCCCATTTCTTTTTTTCGTTTGGTTTCTTCCCAGATTTTCCCCTAACCAGGACACCCAATGAGAAGTCTGAGCTGACAATTCATTGCTCCAGTGCTTTCTTCCTCCAAACCCTCCCTGAGGCTGGTCCCTTGGAAAGGCAGAGAGTGAGCAGCCTTCACCCTCTAGTAGAGCCTGCTCAGGGCTGGGGTGTGTGTAGAACACAGAAATTCAGTATGAATATGTGAGAAGGGAGAGTGATTTCTGCCAGGTGTGGCTGTGGCTATCCCAAAGCTATTCCCAGGAATGCCACAGGGCTGCCCACAGAAGGACATGGGTGGGAAATGCAGTGGAAAACGAAATGGAAATGCAGAAACTGCTCCCCTTACCTGTCAGTTAAGACACCATCCTGGTGGTGATCCTGGGTGTAAAGGTTTGGAAGACAAACTCCCAGAGGAGTGGCTTGGGCTGAAGCCTGCCCAGGCAGAGATGCTGTCCTGGGAGGAGTGGGTGTGCATCCTGGGAAGGGAGGGATGCTGGTGCTGCTGCAGACCCCAGTGTCTCCCTTCTCAATTGCTGAACTCATCTGCACAGGCTGTGGGATTTATCCACGTGCTCTGGAGTCAGTGTGACAATCCCAGCTGGGCCCAGGCAGCTGAGCTTGGCTTTGGAAGCTGGGATTAAATGATGTTTATGAAAACTTGACCAGCCGAGGAAAACCTGCTCAGCTGGAAGGGACTGAGCATGCTGGGCTGCTCTGAGGTGAATTCCTCTTCCACACTGTGGAATGCTGCACACTGGGAGATCCTGTGGTGATGGAAAATGGGGGAGATCAATCTAAGATTGGCCAGGCTGCTGTTCCTCCCTGGTGGAGGAGATGCCCTCTCAGCCTTGCCTGGTGCTTAGCACAACCACCACAACACCACCATTTTTCCTGCTTTACCATCCACCTCAAAATCTCCTTGTGCTTCTTTCTCCCAGCTGGTTTTGGGCTGGATTTGAGCATGGTTTCCTCTGGGTTTAATCATTTGTGAGGCTGCTCTGTTCCCCTGGCCAGGCTCGTGGCTGATGTCAGTGGCTGCTGCAGGGATTGATGTCCTGTCCATGTCAGCAGCACAGCTCTGAGAGGGCAGATCTAGATGGCACAGAGCTTTTGGAGGTGTGTGCACCCCTTCTTTGGGCCTCAGTGTATTCTGTGCCAAACTCTCAAGCAGTGAATGGAAGCTGAGTGAGGAATTGCTGCTGTGGGACCTTCATCCCACTCGTGGTCCTTCAGAACCGAGGCGCACACACAAAAAAATCTCATATCCATGCTTGCAAATGAATGCAGACAGGAGCTTACAAGCTCAGAGCAAATCTCTGCTGCTAATTTTCCAGAGGCACTACTGAAAAAAAGAGAATTTCACGCAGGACACTAAAAAAACCCTGAAAAAAGCCAAAACAAAGGGAAGTCCCTCCAGCTTTCAGTTCCAGAATTACCCTGCTGTATCAGCTGCCCACGGTTTTCTCTGCAGAATGTCCCTTGGGTCCCTCTGAGTCTGAAATTCTTTCCAGCACCGAGGATGGGGAGTGGAGGAAAGCAAGGAAAGCTCCTTTTCATCCAGAGCTGTGCCACAGGAGGCTGAGCATCCCCGTGGCTCTGGTGCCTTCCCAGGGGCACCATCGCAGCTGCCAGCTGGTCTGCAAAGGTTGGCATCTGTAAGAGCTCCAGTTTAAAAATAGCAGGGAGAAATCTCCCTTCTACAAGGCCCAAATAAAAAGAAAAGAGGATGGTTGAGGGAACAGTGATTTAAAAACTCCTGGTAGTGCCTGGGGCGCTGCAGGGAGGGAATTGCAGGGCCATGACAGCTTTCCCCATGGACACCAGGTGCTTTCCTGTTGTCCAGCTGGGGGAACCCAGTTTTCAGTTTCATTTTTCTTTAGGTTTTCTTCAGTTTCTGTATTTTTCCTTTAGAATTCTTGGGCTCACTCTGTGCTTGTCAGCCCTGCCTGCATTGGGTTTGTAGTGGGGAAAAAACAAGTTTGGGAGGGTATGGGAGAAGGTTTTATCGAGCCTAATTTCTGTTAAAAATCCAAGGTGCTGGAGGAAAGGACTTTCTGTGCTGGTTGAAACAAGGAATTGGGGATGAGATGCTGCAAAGTGCTCAGAAGCTGAAAATGCAGGGTTGGTTGCAGCTCATCCATCTGTGACCTGCTGAGCTGTGAACCTGCAGCACCTTTTAGGAAAAATTGGGTGGATTTTGGGGTTGAAAGTATAAATAAGTGATGGTTTGTGTCCCTGAGGGAGGCCAGACACAGGCATGGTGCTGCTGGGTCATGGTTGGGATGTTCTCTGTGAGCCTGGAAGATCTGAGGGAGGGAGGGAGGGGTGGATGGATGGATGATGGGTGGATGGATGGATGATGGATGGATGGATGGATGGATCCATGGATGATGGATGGAGGGATGAGGGATGATGGATCCATGGATGGATGGATGGATGATGGATGGATGGAAGGATGATGGATGGATGATGGATGGAGGATGGAGGATGGATGATGGATCCATGGATGGATGGATGGATGGATGGATGGATGGATGGATGATGGATGGATGGATGAATGATGGATGGATGGATGATGGATGGATGACTCTGTGAGTGTTTTCACCCAGGTGGAGGAAGCGTTGCACACACCCTGATGGCCCTGGGCATGAGGAGGTGGTGGAGGCCCCTTCGGATCCTGCACAGTGACCTTTCCCGAGCAGCCTCGCACTGCAAACTCCCGGCTCTGTCGGAAGCAAGTTCCTGAAGTTCCTGCACGCTGGCATCTCTGCATGCATCAGGCTCAGTGTGCCTTGCCCACGAGAGCACTGCAGCTCCCAGTGCAGGGCAGTGCTCAGATGGACCCTGCTGCAGAGAAGGCGTAGGGAGAGCAGTGAGCCCAGAGGGGAGATAAGGGCACAGCCTGAGCCCCAGCTCGGGGGGCTCCCAGCTGTGCCTGCCCAACACAGGGGGCTTGGAGGGGGGCAGTGACTGGCAGAGCATCCAGTCTGGCCAAATAAAAGGTGTTAACTCTGGAGGGAAGGATCAGGGAGGTGTTTCATCTTACCCAGGAGCTTTAACAGACATGTTCAGTAGCTCTGAGAGGCACCAAAGCAGCACTAATGGTGGAGGCAGAGCTGAGGAGCTGCAGGGAAGGGTTTGGAGCATGTGGCTGTAATGGTTGAGGCAGGGAAGGGTTTGGGGCATGTGGCTGTAATGGTTGAGGCAAGGAAGGGTTTGGGGCATGTGGCTGGTTTTGCTGTGCTGCTTTTTGGTGCTCCCTCCCCAAGCATGTCCCTTGTCTCCTTGGGCTGCTTAGTTTTGGTGGCATTCAGTGTTTCCAGGTTAGACAGAGGAGCAAGAATCACTGGTGGAGGTTGGCAGTCCCAGAGCTTCCCACATTTCCACGTGTTCAGAGCTGCAGGAGCCTGGACACAGCAGCTCTGCTCAGCTGCTGGATGGGTTACAGGAGGGAAGAGCTCTCTCTTGGGAGCAGCTCCTCGTTTCTGTGCTGAGCACCCCGAGCAGCTGGGCTGTGTCAGGTCACTTGATCTGGACGCTGGTGAGCCTCCCCCGACGGCCCCTGCAGCTCCTCACATCGTGTTCCTCTGCTTTAACCTTTGCCTGCCTGGCCCTGCCCTTCCCTCGGGCAGGTGCTGACAGTCACAGCAGGAACTGGGTAAGAGCTCCGTGGATGGGACACAGCCCTGGCTCCAAGGGGGGCAGGGCAGTGTGCCCAGAGCAGGGTGTTACTGGCCCCTGGGTTCATCCAGAGAGGCAGAAGCACACCCCCACACCCACCGAGCAGTCTACAGGAGTTTTTGTGTTCTCTCTCTAACTAAAAGCCCATAAGCCCCACTCTATATAAGGAATTACTGCCTGAAGCAGCTGGGATCAGATAATGGCATTATTGTGTGTGGGCTCTACCTGCACCTCTGCATGTTCAGGGTTGGTAGTGCATGGCTGTGGCCCCTGGGGCTGTGTGCATGTTTGGTATTTTTTCCTGGATTTTTTTAGCTTGGATACTCACAAAATGCCTGGGAATTATCCAAGTAGAGTCATATCTTGTTGGAAATTTGGATGATCTGTCTACTTTCTTCTTTCCCCTTAATTCTTGATCTCCCTTGTTATTCTTCCTTTTCCCAGGAATCCTGCAGGAGTAGGTAACACAATCCTACCCTGGCACAAGAAGACTTAATCCTGACCTCATTCACTCTCCTAAAACACAAAAATTCCATCTACTGGATTTAGCACATTGACATTGGTTTCCCAGCTCCTCTGGTGCTTTCTGGATTCCCATCTGCTTGAAACTGGACGGAGAATTATTAATTCAGGAAACAGCAATTTGGGCTTGATGGGGATGTACTGACCTTAAGCCTTCATTAATGTAATTAGTGCCCTTGGTTTGAGGAGGGCTCTCTCCACTTGGCCTGTGTGACATGAAAGCTCTGAGTCCCTCTGACCTGAGCTAGAGCAGCGGGCACGGGGGCGTGGGAGATGCTCTGTGCTGTCAAAAAGTTGTTTTTCCAGAAGCTGAGTCTCTCTTGTTTCAGGTTTCCCATTCAGTTGGGCTTTGGAGACCAGCCTTGGCTTAGCATTTCTGTTCCTCACTGTTTATGTCTTTTTTTGGCCCTTGAATTATGTGAGAGGAAGGCGAGTCACTGCAGAAACATCAGCCTGGGAAGTAAAGTTTCTGGAGCTTTTAGCACAAGGCACAAATGTTTTTCCTCAGAGTTTGGAGGGTATTTTGAGGAGGGATTTGAGCTTGATGGAGATGCCAGAGAAAGTTTGAAAGCATAGAAGATGTTTTCATCTTCCCTTAGGTGCAAAAATGAGTATTTATTCAAGATGAGAAAAACTCCTGCAGGTGGATTGCTAGAAAATGATGTGAAGGGCTGGAGAAACTTAGCAGTGGGGATCTTTTTCTGCTTGTTTTCTTTAATGGCTTGCTGAAATTAAATTTTCCTAATGTGGCTATTCCTGGAGAAGCTGAGCTTGGCCACATAACTCGCTCTGGTGAACCTGAACATCCTTTTCTTTCACTTAAAATCCAGAGGTGTGTGGGTTGGTTCTCATTACACAGATGTGCTGAGCTGTGGCAGGGGCTGGTGCTGAGGTGTGAGAGGAGGATCTGCCGAGTGGGAAGCAGTCCTGGAGTGGGAGGAGGTGCTTGGAGGTGGGATTATGTGGGAAGCCAGCACACCTCCTGCAGGGAAGGTTCAGGGCTGGTTCCCTCTTCCTTCTTTAGGATTTGACACAAGTTGTGTGCATCCTTCTGCAGAGAAAGAGAGGGAAAAGGGTTAAAAATGTCACATCTGGCTCCTCTTTCCTGGTGAAGTGTTTGTAGGTGCAGGGGGAAGGTGGGTGCCCTCAGCAGGGTGGGCTCTGCCTGGGGTCTCTGCTATTTCACACGATGGAAAAGCCAAAATTCTTTCTTTTCCAGTAAGTGGAGGAGAGGGGAATCTGCCTTGAGCTGCTGGTGAGCCCCTGGCCTTGCATCCCTCAGGAGCTGGCTCAGCAGAGTGCAGGCAAATCCCTGCTTTATTTCAGGTTTTGTTGCTGGAGGAAGCTGGGATCTTGTTCTGCTTTTGAGATACCTTCCTTATTACAGTGCTGAGATTTGGGGCTAATTTTACCCACATAGTGCAAGTGGACTATTTAGAGAGGTGGTTGAAGCCTTGAATTTTCGTGCAGAGGAGGAGGTGGAACATTCCCAGGCTTCCAGGGAAGCAGGCAGCAGGTCTGGAGGCTCCCAGGGAGAGCAGTGCCTGCTGCAGCTTCCAGCCCTGCCTGGGACAAAGCCTGGCTCCATCAGTGTGACATGGCCAGGAAAAAGCAAGGTGTGATCCAAGGAGGGATCAGAAAAGGAATTTTCAGGAGAGATTCCTGCCCTGTAGCAGCCAGTGGTGCAGCCTGGCTGGGAGTGATGGCCAGCTTTCCACAGGAGAGTGTTTGAGCTGGAGCAGGGACAGGGACAGGGCAGTGAGGGATGCTGGCTGGCTAGCTGACTGGCTGGCTGGCTAGCTGGCTGGCTGGATCTCTGTGGAGGTGGGCACAGGGAGCCCTGGCTGGCCTGGCAGGTGCTGATGGAGCAGGAGCTGCCCTGTGAATGTTCTGGGGACAGAGCTGCTGGGCAGAACTGCTTCAGAGGGAAGAACCAGTTGGTGTGGGATGATCCCAGCAAAATCCAGGCTCTTTGGAGGAGCATCTGGTCACCAGGCAGGAGTGTGATGATGGAGAAACCTCCCTTGGGGTGACACAGGGGTGCAAATCCAGAAGGACAGAGGCTTGGGAGAGGAGATGGCTCCAGGCAGGGGGTGTTGGGGACCCCTCCAGAGCAGCCTGGTCCCTGCCATGGCTCACCCTGCTGCTGACAGCAGTTTGTGCCACAGGCTTTAAGCTGGACATGGTTTATTGATAATTATTTGTAGTGAGTGCCTGGGGCTGGGCACATGCCTGAGCTTTTTTCATACACTCTCAGCTTAACCTGTTTTGCTTCACTTTGATTCCTGCCAGGATCCTAAATTGTGTTTGTTAAAACATCAGGAAAATGGAGCTTGTGCTCAGACTCAGCCTCCTGTTAACTGGTCCTGATGCCACAGAATCCCAGAAGGATTTTGGATTGGAAGGGACCTTCAAGCCCATCCAGTGCCACCCCTGCCATGGACAGGAACACTTCCCACTGTCCCAGGAGCTCCCAGCTCCAGTGTCCAGCCTGGCCTTGGAACTTCCAGGGATCCAGGGGCAGCCCCAGAGCCTGCCCACCCTGCCAGGGAACAATTCCTGCCCAATATTCCCTTTAAATCTACTCTCCCTCAGCTTAAACCATTCCCCCTTATCCCATCACCACAGATCCTTGCAGTGTGCAGGTTTTTAGACATTTTTCCAACTTCCACTGAGCAGAGAGACGTCAGAGCCTCCACCAGAGGCCCAGCCTGGCTGCAGCACATCCCCTTGCCCACGTTCATTTCCAACATGGTGAATTCCGTGGTGCTAACGAGTGTTGCTGGGTTCCCATGGCAACCCTCGCGCTAATTAACGCCCAGTAGCCAGGGGAAAAAAATAAAAATCTGTCCTGACTGATGAATTAATTTGACAGGATTGATCTGGGAGGAAGAGTTGGGAATGGCTGCTCCAAAGGACTGCTCAGGATAACACAACCTGTGTTCCTCTGACCTTGCAGCTTTCCCACCAAAACCTTGCTCACCATTTGTGTTTCAGAAGGAGTAAAATTATCCTGACAAATGTCTAAGAGCATAACTCAAGCAGTTAAGCTTTTTTGTTCCCTTTTTTTTCTTGTTAGGACATTTTAACTCAGGTTTTTTTGGGTTTTTTTTTTGGTGTTTAAAAGATTAAATAAAGCCCAAGTCAACTTTAGAAGTTAAATGCTTGAAAGAATCAGAAAAATGCACATTTAAAGACTGCATTTTTTTTGTGTCAGGGAAAAACCTCCAGTTCCTGAGGACTCCTCCCAGATTCCAGCCCCCTCTGCTGCCTCTCTCTCCAGTTCCCCTGGTAGAGATGAGCCCAAATGGAAACGATGCCCCCAGCCTGGTGCTGGGAGCTGCAGAGGAAATTGCCCCTTCCCAGCATGGTCCTGTTTGGGGGTTCCTTTGATCAGGACGACTCAGATATATAAATTTTGTTGTCTCTAAATTTTGTTGTTGAAAGAATGAGTCAAAAGTCTTCAGTTGATGCTCTCAAGGTTGTTTTATTGTTTCTTATCTGAGATATTTTCTGTCTGGGCTGCCCAGGCCTGTTCAGCAGGGCAGCCCCAGGCACACACCCTGCCCCAGGGGCAGGCACTGATTTTTATACTACAAATTACCTGTTAGTTATTTATAATTATGATCCAATGCCTATTACCTATGTTAGACAGTTCCATTCTACTCTAATCCAATCTCTAAGTGTAAACATCACCAAAAAGATGGGGTTAGGAAGAAGAAGGAAGGAGGACAGGACAACACTTAAGTCTTTCTATCTTGCCCCTTAAGTCCCTATGGTAAGATCTTAAAAAATTCCCTTTTTCACTCTATAACTACTCCTATCATGCTATCTAGAATTTTGTGACTTTTAGTTCCTCATTCACAGGTGGTAATTTGTTCCATGGGTCAAACTCAAAGCCCCAGGAGTCCCTGGCTGCTGTCAGGGTCTGTGCCCCCCCTGCCAGGGTCTCTGACCCCCCTGCCAGGGTCTGTGGAGCCCCTGGCTGGAGCTGGGCTCATCCAGGACTGTCCCAGACACATCCTGGCTTCTGACAGTCCTGGTGATGGAGTGGTGGCCCTGGAAGTAAATCAGGAGTGGGAAAAGCAGCCCCTGTGTGCTGGGGTGAGTCACGGACTGGGTTCCCAGCAGCACTGACAATTAAACTCCTTAAGCACTTCGTGCACAAAGCACTGGGTTAAGTCACAGTGTCCTGGTGAAATTCTGCCTTGGATAATTGTCCTCAGCCTCGCTGACTGCTCCCCTCCTGCAGGTTTAATTAGCTGGAGCTGTGGTTCAGCCACGACCTGACCAGGTTTGGTGGAGCCTTGTGATCCCACGGCTGCCAACCTCGCTCCTGCTGTGCCTGCAGCAATTCCCTGCAGCCAGAAGGAGCCTTAGGAGATGATGGCTGTACTTTAGAGCTCTTGAATGAGATTTCCAAACTCTGCTGCCTTCAGCACCCGGAGTGCTGGAGTCTCAGCTGTTGGCAGTTCAGGCATTTGGAGCAGAGGGGTTTTCCCTGGGGCTGTGGCTCCAGGATGGAGTGGTTGTTACACTGGGGCTCCTGCAGGAGAGTTTGGGATGTCAGCAGCAGGAACAGCTTTGGGGTTGGCTGATTGGGTGTGGATTTGGCTGCTCTGGTGCATGTCCCTGGCTGGAGAGCAGGGACTGAGTGGGGCTGATGTCACTGTGACATTGAACACACGACACAGACTCCTGTGATTTTTTTCTTTCAAAGGCTGTGTGAAGAATTAATTTGTTTTTGGGGATCGTTCCCCTTATATACAATTTCCAACAGACCACTGTGATTGGTGAAAGAAATGCAAACCTCTTCATTCACATTGGTCAACCCAGAGGGACATCAAGAGAGATCCCTCCTCCCAGAAAGAATTCACAACATAAATACCATTACAAAAAAAATCTCCTGGTGTTTATGTTCTCTCTCTGGGAGCAAATTTCAGAAAACCCAAACATCAGAAAACCAGAGCTTTAAAACCAAACATCAGAGCTTTAGAAACTCAGAAACTTCAGGCCTGGAAACCAGACTACAGGGCCTTTCCCCATGACAAAGGGCTAAGGGCTGGAGGAGGTTCTCCCCTGAGACTTCAGCCTCTCTGAGCTCTGGGCACTGCAGGGTTGTGCCTTGCCTGGTGACAGGTCTGTGCTCCCCTGGAAGGCTGTCCTTAGGTACCTGTGCCAGGTGACAGCACACAGGTGCCCCCAGCTCTGCACACCTGAGACAGCAGCTTTGGACGGGCTCAGGAGCTCCTGGAAAATGTGTTCCCAGTGTCCAGAGCTCACAGAAAAATAGGTGCATTTATTTTCTCTTTCCGTGAAAAGAAAGAGAAAATAAATTCTCTTTTTTCCCCTGTGAATCCAGGAAAATCTTCCTTTCCCCTGGATAGCTGCTGCTCCCTTGAGTACACCTGTGTCGAAGCCTGATATCAGCACCTAGTCTGGACTTTAATTCCTCCAGCTCTAAGTGCAAAAAAAAATATTCCCAGTTCTTCCTGTGAGTGACCTGGGCTTTGTCCAGTGCAGCAATGCTCTAAGCTGGCACTAGTGATAGTGCAGACACCTTCATTGCAATATTCTGTAGTATTTATATATATATTCTTATTTAATTAAGGCTATTTTGGGCACTAAAGTGCTTTGGAACATTGACAAATGTCCTCTGGATTTAGTGGCTGGTGATTTGAGTAGTTAAAAGTTATTTGAGGAGCTGTATTTCCAAGGAGTGTAATAAATAACAGAGATGGGCTTTTTAAAAAATCCTTTTTAAGGAGAGAAAGAGGATGTGTCCAAGTACTTAGCTACCTTTTGGGACAAGTGAATTTCCAGAAGGGTGGAAAAGGTGAGGCTGAACACCCAGCCAGCCACAGGCTGGTGGCACAAAAGTGAATTTGAAGGAATTGCCTCAAGTTTTTGGCAGCACTTTGTTCCTTCCAGCAAGGAGGCTGGGGCTGCTGGGGGCAGCTGGATCCAAAGCTCTCGTGCTTTGGAGAGTTCTGGTTCCTGGTGCTGAGAGGGGCTCTCCCTGCCTCTGCTCCCTCCAGCCTTCCTGGACTGCCTGGGGAAAATTCCTTAGTTAGTTTTTGATTTCTCACCTTGTTGATCCTCTGTTTGGAATCCTTGCTTGGTGTTTTCCTTTCAGGTGGTTAAAATGGAGCCTTTCTCCATTTCAGACTCCCAGCTCTCCCCATTACACATAACTAATACCTCCCTGGAACTATTGAAGCTGTGTTAGCAGGGTCTGAAATGGGAGTTTAGCTGAGCTTTTAACGGGTTTAATCTTTTCCTGGGTATTAATCCTTCCAGAACCTCTGATAAAATTTGTTGCTTTTTCTCTGAATGCCTCCCACGCTGTCGATATCTGTCTGGAATGAGTTGCTTGGTGCAGAACAAGCCATGGAGGAGGGAATGTTGCAGCCTCCCAAGGATCTTGCTCTCATTTCAGTGCATTCCTGACTCCTCTCTGCCTCCCTGCCAGTGCAGCTCCTGTGATTCCCTGCCCTGGGAGCATCTCTCCCATCGAATATGGGCTTGGATTGAGTTTGCTGCCCATTTATCAGCTGTTCCCCAGCTCTCTGATGCTTTCCTGAGGTTTGCCTGTTTGATATCAGCAGAGAATGTCAGGGAAGAGCATCACCTCTTCCACACTGCCCTGGAGATGGAAAGGTATCAAAGACCACAACAAATGTTGGCTTTGGTTTTTTACTCTTGTTTTTTATTGCTTTGTGCTGCATCACAGGATCCTAAACCTGTGTGACAGCAGACTCAGACTGTGATCCAGGTTATCAAAGACTGCAGCTGCACTGGAGGGGAGATTATCCTTTGTTCCATCACATTAGTGTGGAAACAATCCCATCTCCTGTGGGGTAACAGCAGGCTTGGGACAGCCTCTCCCACCTGTGTCAGCTCTGGGAAACACAGCCTGTGTGCCAGGAAACCAACAGCAAACAGAAACCCAAGGGGAAAGCTTTCCATTTAGGAGAGCAAAATCTCTCCATGCTGTGGAGATGGCCAGGGTCTCCCTGACTCCAGCTGTTCCAGATGCAGGAGGAAGGAGAAGGGGTTTTTCCATCATGCCTGACCATGCAGGCACTTGCCCAGTTGCTCATGCCACCCCTTGGCCACGTCTCTTGCCACTGCCCACATTTCTCCAGCTCTGTCCCAAAGCTGTTCCTTTGGGATACACACCCTGGCTGCCCCAGCCCCTTTCTGGAGCAGTGCTGGCCATAAAAATGATTGTACAAATTTGTGAGAATGGGATAATTTATCGTTTCCATGGCAGTGCTGGAGGAGAGCAGAGCACTGAGGAGTGAGGCACGGAATAGCAGCAGAAACCTGGGAGACACTGAGCACATTCCATCCTCCCTGTTTCTTTTCTTCTGAGTGGGTCATAAAACAAAAGCAAATGAGGCAATTGAAACTCCCTGTCCATTTTCCTGGGGCTTGTTTAAATGAGGATTTACTTCAACTAAAAGCTCCTTAGAGCCACTTAATTCTTCCAGGTGGAGTAAATATCTAGGCCAGTAGTAAAAATTCCTTACAGATGTCTTCAGGAGGGTACTTAGCAAGCACTTTCCTGAAGAGAACATCTTGGACGCCTTCAAAGAGCAGAAATCAGTTCTTAATGATGGTGCTTTAGAGAGTGGGGCAGGACTCAGCATAGCCAAGGGAATATTTGGGAGTTGCTCCAGTGATAAAGGAATGAAAAGGGCTGCAGAGCAGAGAGGATATGTGCTCTGATTTTCAGCTATTAGTCAAAATAACTCTAGTTAAAGTTTTATTTCAGAGATCTGGGCTTATTTCACTATCAGTTAATGTAATCTCCTGTGGGACTGCATTGCAAAATCCCTGTGAATTCCCTGGGTGGATCCCTTTGCCATGCTTGTCCCATCCCAGCGTGGTTGGTATGACCTGCCCACCACATGGAGCACCTGAGGGAAGCTCTCACACTCAACTTCTGCTTTTAGCTGAAAAAAAAACCCAAAAAAACCACACTGAGAAGAGCTGGAGATTTCCCATTAGGTCGGAATCTCCCACCTCTGTTATTTGGTCTCTTTTCTGGATATTCCTATCCTAGAAGTACCAATCCTTTAAACATCCCTTCCATGTGCTGAGTTGGGCAAACCTATGTCTGAAAGGAATAATTATATACTGGATAGACTTGAGTGTGGTCTACTTGCCAGGCAGATAATATATGGAATGGCTGAGGCTGAGCCTGAGTGGGTCCTTGGATGGGAATGCCTTGGCCTCAGCCTTGACAGCTCCATTTGGGCACGTTTCAATCCAGACCCAAGCTCTGTGTGCTCTCAGATCTCTCTGTACCTGTGTGTGCCAACCTCCTGGACTGCCATTGCTGCTTCACTCCAGTTTGGCTCTAAGAATGGAAAGCAGCACTGGGGTTGTCCATCAGCCACCAGGGTCATGTGTTCCTTGAAGGAAGAACCCGAGGTGTTGGATGAACGTGGGCTCCCCAGTGTCCCCATGGACCTTGGTGTCCCTGCTCACACAAGGCTGGCCCTGCTCAGTTGGCATTGCAGGGCACTCCCAGCCTCTCCCAGGTGTCCCCATGGACCTTGGTGTCCCTGCTCACACGAGGCTGGCTGTGCTCAGTTGGCACTGCAGGGCACTCCCAGCCTCTCCCAGGTGTCCCCATGGACCTTGGTGTCCCTGCTCACAGGAGGCTGACCCTGCTCAGTTGGACACAGGAGCATTGCAGGGCACTCCCAGGCTCTCCCAGGTGTCCCTGTGGTGTCCCTGCTCACACAAGGCTGGCTGTGCTCAGTTGGACACAGGAACATTGCAGGGCACTCCCAGGCTCTCCCGGGTGTCCCTGTGGTGTCCCTGCTCACATGAGGCTGGCTGTGCTCAGCTGGCACTGCAGGGCACTCCCAGGCTCTCCCAGTCCTGTCCAAGCAGGGAACCTCGTGCAGGTTGGGCAGTCCTGGGGATGGATCAGATCCTCACTGCTCCAGCCCAGCAGTGATCCTTTCCACCAGGGCAAAAGCTGAGAAGCTTTGAAGGTCTGACTGGGAGGGAGGGTGGTTGCTTTTCTTCAGAGTGGGAGCCCAGGTGTTCCTGAGGCTCCTGGATCATTTCTGAACTTGTGTTTAAGCTGCTTCTCCTGGCGCTCTGTGGTGTGGTGGCATCTGCTCAGAGGTTGGATTTGATGACCTCAGAGTTGTTTTCCAGCCTTAATAATTTGGTAACTCTGTGACTGTGAGTGCTCCTGGGTCCAGGGTTATCCAGCTGCTCTGAGTGACCACTTTACTGCCAGTGGTTATCCCAAGAGTGCGAAAAGGAGAGAGCCCAGCCCAGCCCAGGGAGGATGAGCAGAGCCCTGCTGTTCTCATGGAAACCGCTGCAGGGTTCTGGGGATCAGGCAGTGGGACAGGCCAGGGGAAGGACTCATCTTCCATGTCAGCACAGCCAGGGATCAGCTTCACACGGGCTCTGCTGCTGCCAGTTCCTCTGGGGTGAATCATGTCCCAGAGGAGGCTGCTGGGGATTTTATGCACACTCCATTTGCCTTTCCCCTCAGCTTGGACAGTTGAGATTTTTTTCAGGTTTGGCTGGGTTTTTTTTAAAAGAATTTTTTTAAGCTTAGGTGTTTTAAAAGTAACATTTTGGTTCACCTTTGGAGTTGCCACTTGACTTCTGGGTAGCACATGGTGATTAGTGATTAATTGCCCAGGACATGTTGTGACTCCAGCCCGTGTCCTGGGGTGCTTGTCGCAGCAATGATGCACTGGGTGATTACTCACTCCCCTTAACCTGACAGCTGTATTTCTTCCCCTGACTGCTTAATGACCTTGGCCAGGTACGTGCCTTGTGTTTTGTTGGAGGGCGTTGGGGATGTGCAGATTTTTCTTTCCCTTGCGTGACCTTCAGCCTGCCTCGGTAAGAGAAGGGAGCTGTTCCACGAACAGATGGAGCGTTATTTCTAGAGGAAGGTGGATAACACAGGAAATTATTCATTCAAAACCCCTTCAGACAACTCAGATGTTTGCCCTGAGAGAGCCGTTGCAAATCCTAGTGCAAATACCTGCTCGCACAAACTATCCAACTATCTTGAAAATTGCGTGTGAATGTGGAAGGCATCCAATCCCGGAGCAGAACAGTGCCAGGAGACCTAATTGAGCCATTAAGGAAATTAGGAATAAGCAGGATTTTAAGCAGTAGTTACAGAAGAGATACTTTGTAAGCCATGTGTAGGCAAGTTGGACTAAAAAAGGTTGTCAAGTCCTAGCAGGTAAAAAAAGAATAGTGTGCAAACCAGTGTGGGGACAGATAATTCACTGCTAAAAGCAGCAAGGTTTGCTGCAAGCCGTGCTTGGCTCTTGTTATTCCTTAATGAATCGAATGTATTAGCCAGGGAAAACATCATGTTATCTTGAAAACCAAATCATATTTGGATGCCTCTTTCCCTGCATTTGTACCCATTTTACCACGAGCACACTAATTATGCTGTGGAGATGATTTCGTTATGGCAGAAATGGAGCTGAGTTTGCAGCTGTAACTGAGGAGCTCTGGAATAGGTACGTGGGGAGAGATGCCTTTTAATTCCACTGCCTTCCTCTTTAATATTTGGATCCCTGTGCTTCACAGAGTGTTTCTGCTCCCTGGGGTGCAGAGCCAAGGCCCCGACTTTGGGGGCTCAGCAGCCTCCAGACTCCCCTGGGAGCCAGAGGAATGGTTGGAGGAACCATGTCCACAGCCCAGTTTCTACACAGATGGCAACGGGGCTCACAAATTCCCAGGCTTCCTGACATGTTTCCCGATGCACAGGGAGCTGCATGAGTCATTTTGCTCCGGCTCTGGTCCTTTTGGATGGAAATTATACTTTTAAATACATTCTGTGATTACATGCAGCAGCAGCGATGGGCTCGTTTGGAGGAGCTGGAATTCGAGCCATTAAGTTGAGTGGCTGCCATTATGTCCTGTGTTTGCCAACAGATAATACCCAGACATACTTCATCTGTGACAGCTTTGCCCTCTAGACTTTGAATAGAATTATCTAGCACAGAGCTGTTGTCTCCAGCACGGTCCAGGTGCTCATTTCCTTGTGCCAGGCAGCAAATGTGACTGGGGTGAAGTGGGGCAGGGAAGGGACAGCACTTGCTGTGTCCTGTGCAGCATGACCTGGAGAGAGGGGAAAGGGACCAAGGCACGATGGGTGAGGTGACACTGGTGTGTCCTGGTGGAGTCCCTGCCCATCCCACCCCTCTCTGAGCTCACAGGGTGCAGGGCTGTGCAGGAGATGGGAGCTGGGAGCAGGAACGTGTGGCTGCTCGTGGCTGTTCTCACTGTGCCTGGACTGCAGAGAGGGGCTCTGCTCCCTCCAGCCTTCCTGGACTGCCTGGGGAAAATTCCTTAGTTAGTTTTTGATTTCTCACCTTGTTGATCCTCTTTGGAAGCCTCAAAAGGATGGAAAGTTTGCATTGCTGCACGGGGGCTGGGAGGGACAGCTCCTGGCTCAGACTGTGGGGATCCTTGGAGAAAGCCCTGGTGTTTCCTTTCCATCCTGTGCAAGTGTCTTCCAAGCTGCCCGGGGTGCCTGCTGGTGGAAGGGCCCTTCTGGCTGTGGCACTTGTCCATGACATCTGAGAAGCCACCAGGAGGGTCACTGTGGGACCCAGGGACAAAGGTGGGGGTGTGCACAGCCCTGCAGTGTTCTCCATTGCCCCAGCAGGAAGGCAGGGTGTCCTTGCTTTAGAAAACACACACACAGACTTTGTGATTCAGGAGGTTAAAAATGACTTCTTTTATTAAGGGTGGTTCTCCTTTATATATTATTTTATACAGACTAATATGAATTGACCACAGACTAATTGGTGGAACAAAGGTAAGCTTTTTCAATCACACTGGTCAAAGTAGAGGGACATTTAGAAGAAATTTTATTTTCTCAGGAGGAATGAATAACATAAATATTGTTACAAAAATATTTTATCGTGTTTATCACACTTTCTTGGCAAAGAACATTAGAAAATGAAAACATTAGGTCTGAAACCAGACTACAGCAGGGTTTGCTGTGGGAATGCTCAGTGCTTCCCAGCTCTGTGAGTGAGGCTGGGCATGGGGCAGGATATTCTTGGGCCACTCCAGGGCCTCAGAGAGCCAGAGGATGCCACAGGCTTTGGCTCAACAGGAGAAGCTGCTTTGCTCTTCTCTCCTGGCTTTATCTCTTTGCAGTCCTGCCTGTTTGCCCTCTCAGGAGCTGGGGGATGGAAGGTGAGCTGTAGGGTGGGATGTGGTTGCTGTCAGCACCTGAGCAGTGCCTGGCTGGGTTTGTGAGCTCCTGCTGCCAGCACAGGGGTGCTGGGTGGCAGGGACTGCTCATCCCTGTGTTCCCTGGGGATGCCCATGGCTGCTTTCTGGTCTGGGTGCTGGAATGCTGGAAATCATCAGGAACACGTGTGGTTTTGCTGGAATAATTCTCATTACTATCATCATTTTGGTGGCAAAAAGCTTTGTCTGGCCATTTCCNGGGTGCAGTGCCCACCCCTGGGTGTGTTTAACCCAGCCTGGCTGTGGCACTGGGGGCCAGGGCTGGCTGAGGGGCTGGGGCTGAGCTGGATTTGATGATCCTGGAGGGCTCTTCCCACCTGGGAATTCTGTGACTCTGTGATTTCTTATTCTGGGTGCTCATCCTGGTTTGTCCTTTTGCTGCTGGAAGTGGAATCAGTGGGATTTTTGGCTGGGTGGTTCTTGGTTTGCACAAGAGCAGCTGGAGGGGCTCTGCTTCCCCCTGGCCTGTCCCTGCCCCTGCTGCTTCCTGGGGCCACGTGTTGCTTCTCCAGCCTCCTTTGTGCTTCATTTCATTAAATTTTCTGTGAGCTCAGGGCCTGTGGAACAGTTTGTGGATGTTGTTCCCCTCCTGAACTGTGTTAGAGGGGAGCTGCAGGGACTTACCCTGAGAAACCAGGAGATGAGCACAGCAAATAAGGAGCCCAGGTGGTGAATTTAATCAGTGTAATACATTCATCTGGACTTTAATCCAGCCTGGGCATTGATTTGCACTAATAACAGCCACCACTTTTTAAGTTCCAAGTTCTCAGTGCTAAAAATATCCCTTTTTTTAATATTATCATGTTGGCCTCCTACTACAATACCCATATATGGGAGTTATGCATTAGTGAGGATTCCTGGGGATGTGTTTCATACATTGTGGTCCAACATGACACAGTGCAGGCCTCTGCTTCGTTATTAAGTGGGGTTTTAGAACACATTGCAGTGACTCAGTCACAAAGGGGCTCTTGCTGCTGCCTCCCTGTCCTTGCCCATCCAGGAGTGATGTTCCTGGTTTGTGTTAATAGCCCTGCATTTGAATTCGTTCCCTGCCATGATTTTTACACTGTGTCAGCTTTCAGAGGGCAAAATATCCACGCAGAGTTTTGTGAGCTCTGCTCCCCTCCCTTTCCTCATCTCCCTGGAGCTGGGTGAGGGTGGTGGCTGTGCTGGCTGCTCCTGCTGTGTCCCTGTGCCTGGGCTGCCTGGTGGCACTTCTGCAGCTGCAGGGGTACAGATCCCTGGCAGGGATGAGCAGATCCCTGTGTTGTTCCCTTTGTAAGGAGTCGTGTTAAATAATTCAGTCGTTTGTGTGATTTTCTCCTTAATTCCTTCCTGCTTTAGAAACTTCCATGTCCAGAGTAACAGGTGGTGTACATTTTAACAGAAATACCCTTTAAAATGGGGGTTGCTCTTGCTTTCCTCAGAGCAATGACAGTTTTGTCTCCTCTCCTTGCAGAAACCATTTGGTTGCTCAGATGAATTCAATTTTCCCACAGTCTGCTCCATGGCAGGGAAGTTGTTTGTTTTCCAGTTTGAATAAGGACAGGCTTTTGGGGTAAAATGGGCTTAGATTTGGCATTCCTGACATTTCCAGTCAAGTCTTGGTCATCCTTGGAGGGGTTTTGAGGCAGTGAATTGGCTGCAGCACGGGCATAGGGGTGCTCAGGATGGTGTCAAGGCTGTTTGTCCACACTTTGTCCCTTGGCCCAGGGCTCAGCATTCCCCAGCAGCATCTCTGTACATTCCCAGAGCTGAATTTTTATCTATTTTATAATATTTATATCTATTTTATAATATTTATATCTATTTTGTAATATTTATGTCTATTTGGTAATATTTAAGTCTATTTAGTAATATTTATCTCTATTTAGTAATACTCTGTTTGCTTCTCTGCCTGATTCTGCCCTTGGGTGACTGAGACAGGACGAGATCCCTCCTTCCCCGGGTGCTGCCATGGGCTGGACACCATGCCTCGATGTTCCTGGCCCCAGTGCTTGCTGGGCTGGGACTTTATGGAACTGGGAGCACACCCTGGGGGTCCTGCCTGTCCCCCACCCACCCACCAGCACCCTGCAGGCTCAGCCAGCCAGGCTGGACTGGGGGTAAAACTCAAAGCCAGGAGGGATTTCAGTCCAACTCCAGGTGTTCGAGGCTGTTGTGGCCTTAGTTTGGGAATGTCAGGAGTCCCTTCTGGTGGCAGGAGGCTGGGATTGGTGTGAGTGTCTTGGGTTTGGGTCCTGGAGAGTGTTTGGATCCGTGCTGACAGCCCTGCCTGCCAGCCCCGAGCCTGGGCTCTGCTTGCTGAAGGTGCTGCTTGCCCTGAGCTGTTCAAACTCAGGCTTCCAGCCTCAGTCTCTTCATTTATCTGAGTTAAAAGCTGATGGTTATTTGTAATTATTCTACATGAAGGATATGCTGTGAGACAAGGGGGGGTTTGATGTGCACAGGAGGGGTCGGGGAGCGATTCGGGTGACACGTGCTCCATCCACACAGCTCAAACCTGCATGGGCTGGGGTCCAGTGGGGTCCCCTGCCTTGTGACCACCTTCCAGCCTCCTCCTCACTGCTGCCAGGGTTTTACTCAGCTCTCCATCCACGGCCCTTCCTCGTGGCTGCTGTTATTAATAGGAATGACATGGGCAATAATCATAATAAGGTGGAAAATGAGACTAATGCCATCCCCTGGGCTCTGCTGCTGCAGCGTGGCTGAGGCCGGGTCATTTCCTATCTGCCAGGTGAGATCTCCTCAAGAAAGTGTAAATCAATGAAAAAGTAGAACAACCCAGTCCTAAGGAACCTTTCTGTCTGTACTGACTCGCCACATAACATATAGATAAATAAAAGATGGATAAAGCTTCCAACCAAGTGTGGCAGCCTTCCCAGAATATGGGATATGGGAGACTCTCACTCCAATCAGCCTCTTTCAGCTGAAATCCAGTCATTAGTTAAATTCATCAAAGGGCTTGAAAGCAGAAAGGGAAATTCTTTGACTTGTGCTTAACCTTTGGGTGATTGCACCTCTTGAGAGAATGAGCAAATCAAGTGGAGCTGCCCTCCCCTGTGTTTGGTGAATGAGCCGTGGGGCCATTCACTGAGATTGGGCATTATTCACTTTGTATAATTCCTGACGAGAGGTTTAAAAATAAACACACCATCAAAGGGACTCTGGGGAGATTATGCAAGAGCAGGAGTGCAGCGGGATGGGCTGGGGTGACGTTCTCTTGTGCTCTTCCCTTTGTCTGCTCCACCAGCTGAGTGTCCCTGGCCTGGCTGGGAAAGTCAGCAGGGTGTGGGGCTGACCCATGGGAGGCACTGCTGCCCTGCTCACTCCATGGCAGTTCACAGGAGTGAATCCCAGCAGAGCTGGGGGGTCTGGGAGGTGACAGCAGATTCCCAGTCCCACCAGGAGGCTGTCCTGGCTGGGAGAAGCAGCAGGGTGTGGGGCTGACCCATGGGAGGCACTGCTCCCCTTCCCACTCCATGGGCCTGGCTGTGTTGGGAATTCTTGGGAGTGAATCCCAGCAGAGCTGGGGGGTCTGGGAGGTGACAGCAGATTCCCAGTCCCACCAGGATGCTGTCCTGGCTGGAAAAGTCAGCAGAATATGGGGCTGAAACACAGGATGCACTGCTGCCCTCCTCACTCCATGGGCATGGCTGTGCTGGGAATTCTTGGGAGTGAATCCCAGCAGGTCTGGGGGTCTGGGAAGTGACTGCAGCCCCCCAGCCCTGTCAGGCTGTGCTGCTGCCCCTGCAGCAGTGTGAGCTGCCTCCCCTGCAGGATCCCAGGGAGCAGAGCTGTGCTCCCCCTTGCCTGGGGGTCTCTGGAGCTCTGCTGTGTCCTGTCCTTCCCCAAGCATTGATTTCTTTGAACACCAACTCTGTGTATCCTTCTTTGAGGCTGTTTGGGCTGCCTCCATTGTGGATGGGCCTGGTGAACACAGGGTGGGAAATGCTATTGTGATTTTACAGGGCTTTTATGTTGTCTGAATAAAGGGCATCTCTGTACAAGAACAATTTGAACAAATGGCATCCACTCACCACATTTCTCCCTCTTCCCCTCACAGCCTGCTCCTATTCCTGAATCCTACTCCTGTGGAGGAGGACACAGTTTATGTAACACTGGTTTGAAAGGGAACTACCCAGAGCTCTCATTTTTTACTGTTACAACTCTACTGATGCAGTAATAAATGATCTAATAGAGAAGCACTTTCCTGCCTTAAGACTATTCATATTCCCAGAAACCATGGTCCTGGAAGCTTTGAGGTCCTTGAAGTTTTCTAAGGAGATGGTGAATGGTGATTTGTTTAGGGTTTTTTGGGAATGTGGCTCTTCAGAAAGTGCATTTTGGATTAGTGAGAAGCTCTGTGCTGAAAACTCAGGGTGGAATCTTGTGGGTTTGCAGTGATTATTTATCCCTGGAAGAGGTATGGACAGGTGAGAGTGGTTTGAATGGCCCTTTTGTGCCCATTTCAGTCTCCAAGGACCACTCAGCCCCTGATTTCTTCTTCAAGTTGGCCCATAAGAAGGCAGTGAATTGATGAGTTGGGAATATTTAGCAAAATGTTGCAGTGGTGGCTGATTTCTCTCCAATGTGTTTAATCCTCACCTGCCTCACTGTGGGCAGGGGCTGAGGTGGAGCAGATGTTGTCCAGTGGTGCATCCTGGCTTGGGAAGTGAGCAGAACCAGGGGGAATGCACCAGACTGGAGGCAGAGGCTCTGCCATTCCCCAGAGTGATTTTCCCCATGTGATTTTTTTCCCCCTGCAGGGTTGGGTCATGGCTCAGAGATTTGAGCCCTGGCAGAAGCTGTAACCCCTGGCTCAGAGGTGACTCTGTCAATGTGCTTTGGGAAGCCACCCCAGGTGGTGTTCCTGGGCTTCTCTCACCAGTGCTGTGACTGTGAGAGGCTTTCCCCTTCCCTTCCTCCCTGCTGCCTCGTGTGGATTTGCTCCAAACCTGCTCAGATTCCACCAGGTCCTGGAACAGGGAGCTCTTCCCCTTATTCCTTTTATTCTTTATTTTCCTGCTTACTTTGACAGGGACAGTTATTTGATCTTGATAAAGGTGCCACGAAGCTGTGGCCAAAAAAGAAAATTGTAAAATCTGGAGTCCAGCTCCCACTTTTGAGCAGCTCCCTTGTGCTCCTTGGAAGCTCCCCCGTGGCATTAATGACACATTAAAGCCCTTTGGCTTCTGAAAGTGCAAGGGAAGAGGGAAGCAGAGGGGACCTTTGGCCAGATGGAGCTTTCTGAGCTTTCCCAGCACTGGTGAGGGCAGAGTTCAGCATCCCTGGCACACACTGTCAGAAATGGGACCTTGCAGAATCCCTGTTTTTTACAGTTTGTTGTTGTTGTCATTTTATTTTGGCAGCACCTCCAATGCAATTCTGTCTTTCCAGTGGCCACGTTCCATCCTGGAAATGACACCAGGTGGGAAGAGAAAGCAAAGTGCTCCCAGCCCTTCAGCAGGAGTGGTTTCATTCCTTGCTGCTGGCTTTGCTTGCTGTTGTAAAGCACTCACTTGTGCTGGAGTGCTGGGAGTGTCTTGAAGGAGCACCTGTAGAGGGAGGGTTTGTGACTGAGTTTTTGGGGGTTTGCTGTGGAAACCTGTGGGGAAAATCCCTGGGAAGGCCCAGGCTGTGGTCCTGGTGGTTCTGGGGTAATACAGCCTGTTCTTAGTGTGCTGACAGCTGTGCATGGAACTGAGAGAGCCTTGTCTTTTGGCCCTTTGCCTCATTAAATCCATTTGTTTGGGCTGCTGGGGTGTGGAAGTGGCTCCTCCTGTCTGTGCCCTGGGATTTCCCTTTGTCCTTGGCTGGGTGTTTGTTGGACCAGTGCCTGGTGCCCACTCACACAACATCCCAAGGGTTAATCTGCTCTTCTGCTCGCTGAGAAAGTTTTTCCTCCACCCCAGAAAAGTGCTCTGCAGGCTCCTGTAAAGCAGGAAACATTATTCTCAGGTCTGTAGTTCCCAAATGCTCCTGGGCTTTTCTGTGCTGATGTTACGAGGTGAAAGCATTGAGGAATTTTCTCTTTGGGCTCTTTACTTTGAACAAGCAGCTGACAAGAATAATTGATTTTAATAGGAAGTAGGACTTCCACCTGGCAGGCAGGCAGTGTTCAGGGGATGTCAGACTGAATGTCCTTGTCACCAGCTGCATTTCTTCTTGCTGCTTCTCTTTTCCTATGGGTAGGACACTTTGCCAAATGTCTAAGTTCTGATTTTTGTAAATTTACAGGGCTAAGGTTTTGTGAATTCTCCTGGTGGGCACAGAGAACGTAACTTTATTTCCATCAACCTTCACCCTACAGAAAACTGCTGTGTCTGGGAGAGTGTGCTTTGATATTTGACCATTCCTGTGGTGATTGTTATTCTTAAATTCCATTCTTTGGTTTCGTAGATGGGATGAGCATTAAGATGTGGGAAATGTAAACTTCTGCCTCAGCCAGTTAGACACAGAGTGATTTCTGGGGCATGATTCACCTGGCTGGAAGGTAGATTGCTGAAATAGCTGGGATGAATCACACTCCAGATGTGTCTCTTTCTCTTCACTGGCTATCAGGGAGTCCAGATGACTCCCTCAGCTGCAGTGTGGGAGAATCTGACTTTATGGCAGAGAAGTTCCTTTCAAGGTCTTTGGCTGAATATCTCTGCCCACAGCAGAGCTTTGAAGCTGAGAGACGTGAACTTCCTGGAGTGAAGAGCTCCTGTGTTGAATTCTCTGAGAAAATATTATTTCACGCTGACCTTTCTCCAGCTTGTCATCTCCTGCTGCTGCAGATGTCAGGTTCTGTCTCCATAACCCTGCCCTGAGAGAGCTGGATGGCTCCATGGATGCAGCAAGATGTCTTGCAGGATAAATTAAACTGGATCTTTTCATTTTAGGCCCTGACATTCTCTCAGTGGGCTCAGCACGTGGGATGGCTGGAACTCCACTTCTCACCATCCTTTTGGTACAGGCTGAGCTGGATTTGAGTTCCAAAAGGCCAAGGCTTGCTTGCAGGATTCCTGGGATGTGGATCCCTTGCTTGGGCTGGGAGCAAGGGCCAGGGGCTGGGCAGGAGCAGCCCCGTGCTGGCACTGATCAGTGAGAGCCAAGAACTTGGAGCCTTCCTCCTTGAGATCAAGAAGCACCTTGCAAAGCTAGCCCAGCTCCTGCCATGCCCTGAGAGCACCTTCCAGAGCTGTGTGCTGACAGCTCAGCAAGGCTGAGGTGTGACCCCTGTCCCTTTGTGTCCCTCTGCTGTCCCTGCCAGCCCTGGCCCCTGGCCAAGCCCTGCTCCTCGGGCTCGCGAGTGGATTTTTGCAAAGTAGGCTGGGAAGGTTTGAAGCACAGTGCCTCTGAAGTTTGGGCTCAGTGACGTTTCTGTGGCAGTTTGTGCCCAGAACTGGCTGTGTGTGAAGTGACAGCAGAGTCTCTGTCAGCTGAAGCAGAAGCAGCAGGAACACGGCTCCTGCGTAATAGCTCTGTTCCTGGTTCCTCATCAGTGCAAAAGGGACTAAAATACCCAATGGCATTAACAAAAGGAACAAGTGTCAGGCCAGCCCGATTCATTTTTTGACAAGAAAACTGATTTTCAAGCCAAAGAGAACGTACTCTAGTGCATTTACTGAGAGGAGCTGAATGCAGGATCACTGAGAGCCACGGGTGGGAGGTGGCCATGGGGAAAGGGGCACATCTGAGGTGCTACTGGGAGATCTCTCTGACACTGCAATAAATATTTCATGCTGTTCCACAAATCTCTGGTAAGGTCCCTTTGGGAATAGTATTTGCAATTCTGGTCCTCTGTGTTCCAGAAAAATGCAGGCAGGGTACATGGAAGCCTGAAAGGGCTGGTGAGATGCCTGGGGGAAGGAAAAGCTGGAGGCTGGAAGGGCAGGACTGCCTTACCTGGGAAACCACACCTGGACATCCATAAATATGGCAGAGATATGGCACTGGTGAAGGAGGAGAGCTCAGTGGTGGCAGAAGAACAGATCATTGGTACCTGGTCTCAAATGTATCGTGGGCTTGCTTCAGCTCTGAAGTCTCAGCCCTTGCAGACCTGTCCTGGCCTTCTCTGTGCTTTAAACTGATCCCTGTTTCTGACACACCCAGAAACCCTGACTGGGAGCAGAGCAAGGGGTTGTGAGGAGGCACTGGGACACCCCTGGGCATCCAGCTGTTGCCCTGGGGTCAGAACTCAGTCTCTGTAACTGTTACCTCTCCAGATGTGGCTCCCTTGCGTTGCTGAGCCCAGCTCTGGGGTGAGCTGGGTCCATCACTGTCTGTTGCTGCTGCTGGTTTGGGTGGGACCCTCTGGTGCCCAGCTCCCCCCAGCTCTGCCTCCAGAGCTCAGGTGTGGGATGAGCCCTGACTGAAGCAGGAGGTGCCTCTGCCATGAGTCCAGCCATCTCCTGAGGGCTCCTTCTGTGCCTTGGCTTTCTGCCTGGCCCTTGTGAGGCTTGTGTGGACAGGTCCCCTGTGTGACACACAAAGGGGACAGCTTTCTTCTACAGCTGATTTGGAATTAGAAGGGGCACTTGTCAAAGTGAAAGTGGGAGGAGCACAGCTTTACTTTGCTGCCCACTGCCTGGATCCATCTGGGTTTTAGGATGAAAGGCACTGCCAGGTTAAGCCTTGTAGGTCTTGCTGCTTTGTGTGACTGACTCCACAGCTGAGGGGCTGGAACTGCAGCTCTGACTATCCCAAACCCAAGCAGATGAGATTTTTAAATGAATGCCAGTCCAAGGCAAATAGGAAAGCAGGCCCTTTAATCTGTTGACTGGATTGTCTGGATGACTTCAGTGTTCTCTGAATCACTGTTCTCTGTTGATGCTGAGAACCTGAAGCTGTGCTCGAAGGTCTCCTTCATGTTCTCACTGTGCAGGCAGTGATTAACAGGGGTTTGGGGCAGCACACTTCCATTAAGAGCTTCTGCACTTGCAAACCCACAGTGAGGAGTTATTGTCTGTGTGCTTTGTGTTCCTCCCCCAGCTCAGGGGACACCGTGGCTCTCAGAGCTTCACCACAACAAGGGCTGGAGCGTTCTCAGGGTTGAGCTCTGTGCCTGTGAGCCCAAACTGTGGCTTGGAGGGAGCCCAAGTCCGTGGTCAGGGTGTCTCAGAGGCAGAACTGATGAGAGGCCCAGGGTGGCTCTGACAGGCTGATTAACATGTGGGGGAAATCTGTATTTGCTGGGGCAGCCTCAGTGCTTGGTGCAGAATTCCTGCAGTGGGCAGAACGTAACCACAATTTCTTCCTCAGTTAAAAACCACCCAGCTGTCAGTCAGAGGAGCTGGGGGTGTCCTGGGCATGGCTGGCTGGCTGGTGGTGTGGAAACCACCAGTGTTGGGGTGATCCCTCCTGCCAGCACGGAGCAGGAGTTTCATGTCTGTCCCAAAGGAGACCTGGGCTGTGCTGGTTCAGTCCTGAGGTTCCAGGAGCTCCACAGGCAGAGGCATTCCCGAGGTCCTGTCAGACACTCAGTCCAGTGTCCAGGGTCCAGGTTGTGCTCCGTGCAGCCTGTCCCCAGAGCCAGGATTGCCAGGGCAGAGCTGGGCTGTGCTCCAGGCCAGGCCTGGGGCAGCTGAGCAGTGGGGCAGAAGTGAGGGCTGTCAGTACATCACCAGCACTTGAAAAAACCCTTCTAGATACCGGCACTAACTTTGCTTGGATCTGCATGGAAAGCATCCCCAGCTGCCACTGAAGTGAAAATGCCTTTGCAGGACACCATCGCTTGTTTTTGCTGGTTTTGCCAGTGGAATTGCCCCTGACAGATGTGCATGTGTGGAGGTGGGAGGGGAGGTGCCAGGCCCTGGAGGACCCCAGGCACAGCCCCTGGAGCATGGCTGGGAGCAGGATGAGAGCAGTGGGGATGCCAAGGCACGGGGTGAGGCTGGAATCCCCACGGAATGGTTTGGCTGTGAGCTTTGTGTGCTGCTGTGCATGTGTGGGGCTGGGGCTGTGGACCATCCCTGACTGTGCTTTTCTCTCCCCAAGCTGATCAGTGGTGGTTCCATTGTCAGTGCTGAGGCAGTATGGGATCACGTCACCATGGCCAACCGGGAGTTGGCGTTTAAAGCAGGAGACGTCATCAAGGTCCTGGATGCTTCCAACAAGGACTGGTGGTGGGGGCAGATCGACGATGAGGAAGGATGGTTTCCTGCCAGCTTCGTGAGGGTGAGTGATTTTTCTGCTTTTTGCTGCTCTGAGGTGTCTCAGGACATCAAGAACTGAGCTTCTCCTCAGTTTTTACTGGGTTTGTTCTCACTGGTGCTGATTCTCACCTCTTTGCCTGTTTGCTGTCCAAAAAATGGGGAGCAAAGAAGGTTTCTGCTTGCTGCTGCCTCCCCAGCACACAGTTTTTTCGTGGCTCTGCCTGGATGGCTCCAGGATGGAAGCAAAAGAGGGCTTGGGCACAGGATCTCACATTTTTACATGTTTTAGTCCGTTTGCATACAGAAGTCAGCTGTCCAATTAATAGCCCCAAATGAAGTTTCACCCTCCTTGCATGCCTGCTTGCCTGCCCTCCTCCCTTCACTCTTGGCCTGAAGTTTAGAGATTTCCCTTGAGTCCCTAATTAAAATAAGATTATTGTGTCTTCACCACCCTGCGAAAAGATCTTAGTAACCCTTAATGTAAAACTAAAGGCTGCCACCAATTGCAGAATAGAAAACTTAAAACTCAAGGCATCATGGCCCATGCCAAGAGTGAGAGATCAATGGCTGGAACTGGGGCTGGGCTGCCCAAAAAAAGTAATGCTGTTACTCTGCCCTGGGATAACAAATTTGGTATTTTGAGTCTGTGGTGGCAGCAAGTCTGGAAAATGGATTTGTGTCAGGTGTGATTGAGGTGAAAACCTTCTTGCAGAGACACTCTCACCTGTGTCACTAACGTGACTCCTGTGAGCTGCAGCTGGAAAGGCTGAAGGAGAACAATCTCATTGTGTTTGCCTAATTTAATGTTCTGGGCCAGTTTAACCTCTCTGTGCACTGACCAGTGCTGGATTCTTTGTGGTTCTGGGGAAAAGATTGAACAGCCCTTTGGTGTGGTGTCATAAACAAACTGTCCATGGGAGGCTTAAGAAGAGTCTGGAGAACACTGTCCTGTTTTTTAAAAACATACCAAACCCCCAAATGAAGCAGTGTGTTTAGGGCCCCAACCCATGGATCACTTGTCTTGGCTGAGTTCCCCATCTCTCCCAACACTTTTCAAAGGCTGGAAGGATGGGTTTAGAAACTGTGGGGAACAAGGGAGAGGGAACTCAATGAAATGTCTGGAACAAATCCTGGATCCTCATCCTTGGTGCTGAGGGTCACCCCAGCCTGAGCAGGCAGGTTTCTTGCCTGTTCTGTCCAGTTTCCCAATGAGACCACCCCTTCCATCAGCTCTGCAAGAGGCTCCTTGGCTATTCCAGCTGGGAATCACTTGTTGAGGGCAGGCAGGGACCAGACACCAGCCCTTGCCCCTCCCAGAGGAGAGCCACGCCTGGCTGTGCTGCCTTATGAGAATTAATATTTAAACCCAGGAGTTCTGGCCAATTTTGTCTGCAGGTCTTGAAGGGGGGCTAGAGGGAAAGATTTGCCCTCCAGGTTTCCAAAGCAGCTGAATAAGAAATGAAAGAACTGCTAGAAGAGCAGATGATCACTCCCATCCTGAGGAGGCTGCGTTTTTCTCTGTTGTACTTTGAGCCCTGCTTTTTTAAGATGATGCCAGAAAACTGCCTGATTTAGCCCGGGTGGTTCTAGTTTTACTTGCAAAATAATTGCTTTTCTTTATATCTATATTTCTCTTCTGCAAGCACAGAAGGAAAAGGGAACAATATGTTGCATAGAATATGAATAGCATTGAAGTGAGAGATGTCAGACAGACCAGACAGGTATAAAGCCAAGCAGGATTAATTTCAGGGTATTTTAGACTTCAGGCCTCTTGTGAGGACTAACAGGGGTGCAGGAGGAGATGGCTGCACAGTTGGGCTCCTCTCAAAGTCCTTTGAATCACTTCTGAGGACGAGACTGGGCTGGGAACCCAGTCTGCAATGAGATGTCTGACGCTTCCTGCTCTCCAGCCAGATCATCTGAAAACCTTTGGCAAAGCATTTGGCACTCACGAAATCTCATAGCAGGGAACTTCACATTTGCAAGTGGAGAGGAAAACAGGAACCTGCTGATTCCCTTGGCCTCCTTTACATGACAGCCAGGGGTGGCAAACAAAACAGCTCCTGAATTCCCTGCACACACAGCAATTGTTGTCTCCTTGCTCACACCTGCACTAATCCTCTTAGCAGCTTGGGACAGGGATAGAAGGAAGGTGGGGAGAGGAAACCACAGAGGTTTGGGAGCTCAGGGACTTTCAAGGAGAAATTGGATGATAAAGCAATGTTTTTCTGGGGGGAAGAGAAAGAGCAGCATAGGAGAAGTAAAATTTGGAGCCAGCTGGGAGTGGTGAATGATTTCTGCAGGGAGCTGCTGCACGCAGGGAGAAGGTTATGAAAGCCCCTAAGTCAGAAAGGTGGGTAAGAACTCCAGAATTAAATTTAAGACCCAGCAACGAGCTGGGTTTAGACAGATGAAGGTGTCTGGTGTGTTTTAGTGCCTGCTCTGAGCACACTGGACACCCACAGGGTGCAGCTGTGGTTGCTGCACGGTGTCTTTGAACATCCTGTCACCTTCCAGTGGCCTGACAGGTTGGGAGGTACAGCTGGAAAAAAAAAACAGCAGGAATTTCAAACAAGATTTCACATTCTTGTGGTGGAAATGCCACTTTTTTCTCCTCTGTGGAGAGCAGAGCCTTGGGCTATCTGTACATCATGGGCTACAGATGAGTTTTTGCATAACCAGCACATTGACACTGGCTCAGGAAAACAGGCTCAGTGTTGGTAGGGAGGGATTTACAGCAGACAATAACAGGCCAGGGATCCACTCTTGTACCTTGAGGTCTCTTTTAGAAAGCACAGCAAGCCTCAAAAGAAAGTTTTGATTGCAGAGCCCCTCATCAAGGCTCCAGAACAGCCCAGGTGAGACACTCTGAACACAAGAAATCAAATGGCTTCATGTCTGTGCTCTGACATATTCCCACTGCAAGAGAAATAAAAAGAGTAAAGCTTCTGGATGCTGTGCAGTGGAATCTTCCCTCAGGGACATGGCAGAGTGCCCCTGTCCTGGGCAGAGAGGGGGATTTATTCCTGTGTAAAGCTCTCCTTAGTCTCTTTGGATACCAGACTGAACTTGCAGAATATATTTCTTCTCACCTCAGCAATGCTGAGTCTCCCTTCCTTATGGTACTAAGCCAAGGTGAAGAGCAAAACTGGGGCTGAGGAGCTTTTACTGCAGCTTCTTGTAGTGGTGAAGAAAGGCAGAAATGGTCCTCCCAAGGCCTGAGCAAGGAGGGGGTTTAAAATCTTCGTGGTCTCCTCTTCCAGGAGAAGATGCAGGGGTGGAGAAGTGCAAGGGTGGCAGCTCTCCTTGTTCTCTCTCACCACTGCCTTGGTTCCCCCAAGTGTTGTAATTTTAGATTGATTTTCCTGCTGAAAAGCTGCCTTTGACCCATTTTATTTTCTGCTGCTAAAGAAGAAGTGCTGGATAAATTGGAGGGAGCTCTTAAGGTGCTGTGGAGAAGGAGACTGAACCCAGAGCCTGCTCCCAGTGCCTGGCAGGTAGTGCCTTTACTGGGCAGGTGGGTTTGGCTTTTAGCTGTGCCTGCTCTCTGTTGCAGGTGTAATTCCCCATCTTGCTGCCCCATCTGCTTCTTTTTGCCTGTAAAATCTGCTTGTATCTTGGGGAGCTCATCACTCCCCTGCTTTTGCCCCCCTGCATCAGCATTCCCTGAGAGCCAGGGGCATCGAGGTGAGATTTGCCCAAGAAAGGGGCTGGAGCTGAGGTGTGCTCACCTGCTGGACAGCCAGCAGGGATGTGCTGCAGTGCCTGCTGCAGTCAGAGCCTCCAAAAGGAGATTTGATTCTCCCGTGGCAAATCCAGCTTAAAAATAGCTGTGCTGGAGGTAGGGCCCAGCAGGGGCAGCGCTGCTGGGGCAGGCTGAGCTGCAGAGTTTGGGCTTTCCTAAAGGCAAGGAGCATTGCAGCACTCAGGGCTCCCTGTGCCACCTGCAGCTCAGACAGGTCCCCCAGAGGGTCACACTGTGCCCTGCCCTGGGCCAGCTGGTTTGGAGGTGCAAACACAGAGTTTTGAGGTCTTTCTTGGAGTCAGGCAAACCAGGCAGGAGTCTGCAGAGCCCCTTCCCTGGCCCTGCCCTTCCTCAGCCTGGCAGGGCTCTGCAGTGAGCTCTGAGCTCCTGCTCTTCCCTCCCCAGGCACTCAGCAGGGCTTTTGGCAGATGAGAGGGCTCAGCCCTGAGCCCTAATTCAGGGTTCTGCTGGATGTAGTGGGGCACATCCAGTGTGCTGCAGTGTCCAGGCAGCCTCTGGTCCCTGCTGGAGCTGCAGCCCCTGGGAATCTGCCCTTGGATTGCAGGGAGAGAGCACAGAACCTGTTCTCTGCACAGGGCCTGTTCTCTGGAGCTCTGCTTGTTCACCTTTTGGGGACTCAGAGCCTGAAGCTGTCCCTACAGAATCCCCTGTTTTCTCCTTTTCCAGAAAGCAGTAAAAGCTGTGTCGCTGTGGTGTGTAACAATCCTTTATTCCTCCAAAATCCTTTATTCAAACAATTGACCCCTTTTTATACCTTTTTGAACAGGCCACTCTCAGTGGTCAGAAGAGTGCCAGAACTCTTCACTCTGTTGGCCAAAACTGAAAGACACAGAGAAAATCCATCCCACAGAAAAGAATCCAAAACATTAAACTCATGACAAAAACACTGGCAAAGTTTATGTCCAATCTGTGAGAACCAGGCCTTCCTAAACCAAAACATCATGAAAAAACTGAACTTAGAAACTCAGAAACCTCAGGTCTAGGAAACTCAGACTCCTTTGTCACCCTGGGTAAAGGGAATTTCTGAGGCTGGGAATGGAGAGTTTTAGAGAGGAGAGGAAGAGCTGAAGAGGGTTTGCTAAAGCTGTGGGGAGTTGGAGGGAGGACAGAGAAGGTTTCAAAGAGCCTGTGGGCTTCAGGGTGTGAAGGACACCAAGGCTGGAGCCAGATTGCTGAGGGCTGTGGAAGGAAAGAGTGGCAGGACCACAGGAGGGCTTTATGGTTTCTGCTCGTTATGAGGTGATCAGGCCTGGGTGCCTGTTGAAGGAAAAAGTCCTCTCCACCCAGTGCCTGCACTGAGCAGGGTAAATCTGCAGTAATTGCAGGTCACTGATGCTGGCCCAGTGCCATTGGGTGATTTCATGCACCATTTAGGAAAAGCTGCTAGCTGATAAATTATATTTATAGAAATTTTATATCATAGAAGCACAGACTGGTTTGGGCTGGGAGGGACCTTAAAGCTCATCTTTGCCATAGGCAGGGACAGCTCCCACTGTCCCAGGGTGCTCCCAGCCCTGTCCAGCCTGGCCTTGGGCACTGCCAGGGATCCAGGGGCAGCCACAGCTGGTCTGGGCACCTGTGCCAGGGCCTACCCACCCTCCCAGGGAACAATTCCTGCCCAATATCCCAATACCCCAATATCCCAGTACCCCAATACCCTAATATCCCAATAACACAATACCCCAATATCCCAGTACCCCAATATCCCAATACCCCAATATCCCAATACCCCAATATCCCAATAACACAATACCCCAATATCCCAGTACCCCAATACCCCAATATCCCAATACCCCAATCTCCCAACACCCCAATACCCCAATCTCCCAATATCCCAGTACCCCAATACTCCAATATCCCAATCTCCCAATATCCCAGTACCCCAATATCCCAATACCCAATATCCCAATATCCCAGTACCCCAATATCCCAATACTCAATCTTCCAGTACCCCAATACCTCAATCTCCCAATATCCCAGCACCCCAATATCCCAACATCCCAATCTCCCAGTACCCCAATACCCCAATCTCCCAATATCCCAATATCCCAGTACCCCAATATCCCAATACCCCAATCTCCCAACACCCCAATACCCCAATATCCCAATATCCCAGTACCCCAATACTCCAATATCCCAATCTCCCAATATCCCAGCACCCCAATATCCCAACATCCCAATCTCCCAGTACCCCAATACCCCAATCTCCCAATATCCCAATATCCCAGTACCCCAATATCCCAATACCCCAATCTCCCAACACCCCAATACCCCAATCTCCCAATATCCCAGTACCCCAATACTCCAATATCCCAATCTCCCAATATCCCAGTACCCCAATATCCCAATACCCAATATCCCAATATCCCAGTACCCCAATATCCCAATACTCAATCTTCCAGTACCCCAATACCTCAATCTCCCAATATCCCAGCACCCCAATATCCCAACATCCCAATCTCCCAGTACCCCAATACCCCAATCTCCCAATATCCCAGTACCCCAATACTCCAATATCCCAATCTCCCAATATCCCAGTACCCCAATACTCCAATATCCCAATCTCCCAATATCCCAGTACCCCAATACTCCAATATCCCAATCTCCCAATATCCCAGTACCCCAATACTCCAATATCCCAATCTCCCAATATCCCAGTACCCCTATATCCCAATACTCAATCTCCCAGTACCCCAATACCCCAATCTCCCAATCTCCCAATACCCCAGTACCCCAATCCCCCATTCTCCCAGTATCCCTGCCCTGTGGCACTGGGAGCCATTCCCTGGGTGCTGTCCCCCCATCCCCTGTCCCCAGTCCCTCCCCAGCTCTCCTGGAGCCCCTCAGGCCCTGGCAGGGCTCTGAGCTCTGTGCCCACCTTGTCACAGGCACACTCTGCCCCCAGTGCAGCTGTGGTGGCTCTCACCACTCACCCCCTTCTCTTCCACATGCCTGAACATATTTTCCAGGGATCTGCTCTGTGCTCCTGCTGGGCACTGAGGGGAGCCTGCCTGGCCTGTGGTTCCCTGGGTCTTCCTTTTTTCCCTTTCTGAAAGGCTGTCAGTCATAGAGAACATGAATTAGCACAATGCAACTCTCCCTGGCACCCAGAACTGGTCCTTAGGGAAAAGGGCCTTTTTTATTTGATTATTTTACTTTTATCTGCCTCTGCAAGTTCTTGCATTACGCAAGAGCTGGTCATGACTTCCCAATTAGGGCTGGATTTTGAAACAGGACTGGGAGCCTCATGATAAGGCTGTTCCTCTCCACATGGAGGGGCCTTTCAATGGGAAACATCACGTAGGGCTGCATTATGCAACTGGATTTTTTCTGTAATTTTCGTTGATTTCTTTTAATTAATTCTTGACACAAAGTGCTTGAAATGGCTCTCAGGGATTGGTGATTTGGCTTTTTTATGGCCTGGGGGGGATCCCTCCCAGTCCCTGATGTTTGGTGTTGCACAGGTGTTTAAAGAGACCCTGGGTTTATTATTGGAGGGTTGTTGTTTGTCCTTAAAACCAGTGCCATGGTGATGCCTTCTGGAGGCTGAGCTGGAACAGAGAGCAGGCAGAGCAAAAGGACAAAGCAGGGATTTATTCAAAGACCTCAATGGCTACACCTGGGCAGTGCAAGAGCCTCAGGGGTGAGGCTACACCCAGGGTGAGCCCCAGGATGGCACAGAATGGAGCCCGGGGCACGAGGCCCCACCCTGGGATCAGTTCTGCTCCAGCAGCACAGGGCAGTTCATGGGGCAATCCCAGCTCCAGGGGATGCAGCTCCAGCCTCCTTGCTTTGCCTTCTCACCTCACCCTTGGTTTTGTTCTTGGGCTGAAAGTTGTCCTTGGTCCCAGACTGGAGCAGGAATTGTTTTGTCTCCCTGCTCTGTGAGGAGAGCTCAGCAGCACTGAATATGAAACCTAAAACTCCCCACTAAACCAGCACAGAGCCTAAAAAATATAAAAGCTAAACTTAAGGCATCATTTCCCCCCTTTAGAGGTTTGACAAGGCCTTTACCTTGTTGAGTCTCTATTCTAAATATGAGCACCTAACAATCTAAAACAAACACCTAACAAGAGAGAAATATCTAAGAGTGAATCAGCTGGATGCAGGAATTCAGGCTGGGATCCCAGTGCTGTGCCAAGCCACAGCCCTGAGCTGCTGAGGAGCTCGGAACAGGAGCCTGGAGAGGCTTTTGGGAATCCAAACGAGCAGCAGAGCTGGGAAGCTGCCAGGGAACTCCTGTCCCATCCCTGCTCCCTGGAAATCCCCACAGGGATGGCAGCCACCCACCCCGAGCTGGGAGTGCTGGGCTAAAACTGGGAGAAAAGGAGAGTTTTGAAGTTTCTTTTGTAAAAATGGAGATATTTGCACTGAGAGGGGGCAGCTGTGCCTTTGTGTCCAGCTGGAAAGACAGGGAGCAGACAGACCTTTTCCAGGAGTGTCATCTCAGCTCTTCCCACAGGGAGGAGGGAAATTCAGACATTCCAGGCACTTTTGGGAGCCCCATGTGTGTGGAACAGGGGGATCACCCCGTTAGAGGCACTGGGCTAAACCAGGAGCGTTCACAGCTTTGTCCAAACCGGCTCAGTCTGACATTCCAGAAGTTTCTGGGCAAGGCTGGCATCTCCCCAGCGTGGCTGTGCTGTCACTGCAGCTCAGTGGGGCACAGAGGGTCCAGCCCAGGCTGCTGGCACTGGGACACAGGGCACAGTTAACCCTTGAAGTGCCACCTTCCCTTGGCCCAGCTCCTCCCCAGCCCTGGAGCTGGAGGTGCAAACCCAACCCCAGGGCTGTCCCAGCAGAGTGCTGCTCATGGGTGACAACAAGAGCCTGGGGATGCATTTCACTCCTTATTTCAACAGCTCCATGAGTTTTACTGGGATTATCCCCAGGCTTGGGTGGGGAAACCTCCTCCAGCTGCAGGGACTGGCCCAAGGTCAGTGCCAGAGCTGCCTCTGCACCTCACCTTTTATTAGTCATGGTCCCAACTTCAAATGATGCCCTGGAAGAAGGATCCTTGCTGGAATTTCAGAGAACTTGAGAGGTTTGGATGGAAACAGGAGCATTTGAACAGCACAGTGGGATTCATCCTTCCAGCAGCAGAGGCTGGAGAGTGCAGGGTGGAAACACCTTCAGCTTCCTCTGGAGCTGATAAAATTGTTGCATTTGTTTTTAATCTAAGGCAGAAGTCATCTAGACTAGAACTGTATTTTTTTCCCCCCTTTGGGAATATGGATCCTAGCAGGAAGGAGCAAAAATTTCATTAAGGAAGAAAGCAGGACTCCAGAGATTCGCAGATGAGGAAGGAGGGAGTGTTCCTGCTGGGCACAAAGGGCAGCCTGAGTTTGAGGAATCATCAAAGTTTGCAAGTTTGCTCTCTGCCTTGGAGTTTCAAAGCCTTTAGGATTCCTGACTCAGGCTTACACACACATGCCTTGTAATGATTAGATCTTTCTGGCTTTTTTTTTTTAAGTAAAAATCAAATTTTTCCTCATGATCACCTGACTCCAGGAGGCAGAGCTTTAAAAATATGCTCTGCTGCCAAACTGGCAGGAATGTCATCAAACTTGGTAACAAGCTGTTCCAGTTGGGTTTGGGAAGGCTGCAAAATCCCTTTCCTTAGGAGCAGAAAAGCAGGGTGGGAAGTTATTTTCAACAGGGTTTAACCCCCACAGAGGCCCTGCTGGATTTCCCACATGGCTGTGGGTCGGGGTGCCAGTGAAGCTGTCACTCCCTGTGCCATCCTGTCCTTCCCAGGACCCATTTTCCCTTCTCAGGGTGCCCCCAGGCTTTCCCAGCACTGAAATTGGTGCCACTGGTGTCAGTAGTTGGTCCCCGAGGTTTACAGGCTCAGCAGCAGCACTTGTTTTAGTTATTTATTTTATTTTTATTTATTTTTCATGTGTTTTTCAGCATGGACCACTGCTCATGTTCATGGGGTGTTGCTCTGCCTCAGTGGACCCCAGATCTCTTCCAGAGCTTTGGGGTTTGCTGAAAGGGACACTTTTCTAGCCAGCTTCTGGGTTGTTTTTGTGAACAAGAGGCATTTGTTTCAGCGTGCCAGGAGAGGTTTTCCATGCTGGATTCCACAATATTTGGTGGGATTGGATCACCAGCTCCCTCCTTCCCCTCACAGTGACCCAGGGCTCAGCCAGGCCTCCCAGAGCTGATGGAAATCCTACAAAACCCCTTTCTTTTATCCCTCAGATTTGCAGCATCATTAACATCCTGCTAAAGAAGAGATGGGTTTGGGTTTTTTAATTTGCTGCTTTTTTTTTTTTTTTTGGCCTTTACAACTCCCTGTGGGAGGGCAGAACGTGGGAGCTGCAAGAGGTGGTTTAGCAGAACAGCTGTTGCTTGGGAAAGCAGGGAAGGAGCAGGGGCAGGTTTGGAGGTTTTTACTTTCCTAATTTACAGGAACACTGCCCTTTACAATGTGTGCAAAGCCCAGTTTAAAGTGAATAATGGGAAAGCAGGAAAAACTATTAACACTGAAAGGAAGCCTGAAGATCAGGTTAATGATGCTGCCTGGTTTCCTTTTACTCTGTGTGTGGACAGTTCCACTGCTCACAGGAAAATGTATTTTTAGGTTTGAAAGTCCCCAGGATTTGGGGACTTCAAACACTGAGGAGAGAATTTGCTTCATTTCCATCACAGCTGAGGTGGTCTGTGAAAGACAGGGGTGTTTCTGTCAGCTCCAAGCTTTATTTAATGTTTGTTTACAAACTACCCTGAGCCCAATTTGAGTCAATCAGAGTTATTTTAAGCAGGTTTTGTGGGAAAAGGTAACAGAAGGAGCCCTTGATCCGTGTGGTGTGTGCAGAGCATGGGCTGGCTCAGCCACACAGGAGAGAGTTGGAATTTGCAATTTCTGTGGATGTTTTTTATTTGATATTGGAAGGAAGCTTCAGTGTGCTGAAAACACAGAGATCCTTTTTCACTGATTTTTGTAATGTTCAGTGCCCAGTGCACCAGTGCCAGGCTGCCCTCAGCCCCCAGGATTTAGGAGATTTACTCAGAGGTGTCCACTCTGTGTGCTTTGGGGATCCCATGGTTTGAGGATCCCATGGTTTGGGGATCCCATGTTTTGGGGATCCCAATCCAGGGATGCTGAGATGTGGGATTTGCCTGAGCCTTTCTGGCTGTCCCTGTGAGCTGATGGGGAGAGCTGCTGAGAAATGGAGTCAGGGCTCCTTCACAGCCCCTGGCCTGGGAGGGCTCAGAGCTCCAGGAACACAACCCAGAGCTGATGTGCATTTCACATCTTGAACCAACTCGAATCAGTCCCTGGGAAGGGCTTATCCCTGCTCCCAGAGGATCTCTCCCTTCAGAGAGACCCCAGCTGGAGGGGGCAGAGCTGGCACAGTGTTTGCACCAGCAGCTGTAGTTTTCCTCAGGCTGCTCTGTTTTACTCATGTCCATCTCAGTCTGGAGCTCTTGGCAGCATCTTGGCAGGATGATTTTATATTTGGGATCAAAGCAGCAGGCACTGGCAGTCCCCTCTGAGATGGGCAGTGCCTGGGGCTGCTTGGACCAGCATGGAACTGGGCAGTGTGGGCTGCTTGGACCAGTATGGAGCTGGGCAGTGTGGGCTGCTTGGACCAGTATGGAACTGGGCAGTGTGGGCTGGTTGGACCAGTATGGAGCTGGGCAGTGTGGGCTGCTTGGACCAGCATGGAGCTGGGCAGTGTGGGTTGGTGTAGAGGATGAGGAGTCCTCTGTGGACTCTGTCTCCTCTCTGGGAGAGCCCCTTGCTCTTCCATGGAGAGGAACTGCTGGAAGGCAGAGCTGCCCCTGAGATAAACAACCTCTCTTCACTCACAGTGACCAGGCAATCCCAAACCCCAGCATGCCTTGACCCCTGTGCCCAGTCCCCATAAAAACCCCAGCCTCAGCCCCAAACCCCAGGAGTTCTCTGTCCCTGGCTCCTGTGCAGAGATCTGCCAATGAAGCTGTCTCTGTGGGATTCACCAGACTCCTCTCTCTCCTTCCTGCCTTGGCCACGGGGACTCAGCAGGCAGAGCTGAAATCCCGAGCTGAAATCACCACTCAGAGCTGCTATCACCTGCTGAAGTCCCCCACAGTGATGCCCCTAAAGGTGTGTGAGGGACAAAAAAACCTTTCAGCTAATTGCAGCTGAAAGATCTGTATGTTTATTAACAGCAGCTGGACACATGGGAAGTAATCTTCCAAAGGCATGTCTAAATATCCAAAGCATCAGTTCTCTATATATGTCTAAAAATCATATATATTCATAAAGTTACCTGTGTCTGTACATGTGCATCACCCACCTATCTTTGCCTTGTGTTAAAATCAGTTGGATTCTGCTTGTGACTGTGCAGTTCTGTCTTTAATTGAGGTGGTTGTCATTTGATTTGGGTCACTTCTCTCTTTAATTGAGGCAGTGGTCCTTTTGATTTGGGTCAGTGGTCGTGTGGGAGGAAGTAAAGAGTCTTCCTCACTGCTTTGTCCCATTGCCAGGTCTTTGTGACCCCTTGGTTATGGTCCAGGCTTGTGAGAGCCTGAGCTGAGAGCTGTGGAGCCCAGGCTCTCCTCAGCAATGTGTTTCTGGCATGGGAGGAGTCCCAGCAATCCTGGGCCCTGGGTTAAAGCCAGGCCTAGGAGCTGCCAGCTCAGCCTAAAGCCCTGCCTGCAGCCCCTCTGCTCTGTACAGTGCAGTAGAGATTTTATTAGAGATCAGATAGTTTTCTTTGCTGAGTCTCTTAATACACAACAACCAATCACATCACACACAATCCCTTTGCCATTACCTAGAGCCCATCATAACCACTGATATTACCAGATTATGGCAGGAACCAACCCATCACAGCAGTTAGGATGTTGTATTTTAAGCTTAAAACTTGTTTATCTGTTTTTCTGCAGTGGAAAATTCTTTTTCCTTGGTAAAAACATATTTTCTGTTTGCCTGTGCTTTTTGAGATTTATCTTTTCTTGGTAAAATCAAGCTTTTGTTTGCAGACAACTTATCCTTTGCTCTTAGCCATAAAATCTCTTTCTAACTCATCTCAACCTTTGTCCAGTGACCACCAGCTCAGCAATCTTTATTTTCAGCCATGTTTTGTTCTTCTCTATCAAAACCTGCTTTCATTTCTAGAGAACCTTCTGCTGAGCATTCAGATTTGTAAAACTTCCCTGTTAAACTTTCACCCTGCCCAACACAGGCCCTTTTCTTGGCTTCAGGCATCAAAAAGTCTTGGGTTTCTGATTTCCTACAATGCTGTGTCAGCTACATGATAGATTGTTTTTCCTTTATACCCATATATTAATGATTAAACTCTTAGTTTTTCCTTTGATCCCATTGTTATGCTAAGCCCTGCTATATGATGTGTTGCTTATATATTGCTGGCTACATTTCTAACCCCTAAATCTTTTAACCCTTGGACTCAACAGCTAAAGGAGGCAGCCAGTGCCCCTGGAAGGTGTTCTCTCTCTGAGACACATCTCTCTGGGCAGGGCACAGCCCTGGCTGGCATCTCTCCCCCTGTGCCAGGCTGGGAGCTGTGGGCACACCGACCTCTCCCAGAGCCCGAGCTGCTGCTGGCAGTAATGCCCTGCTGTCTCCTCTGTCCTGCAGCTGTGGGTGAACCAGGAGGATGGGGTGGAGGAGGGAACCAGCGAGGTGCAGAACGGGCACCTGGACCCCAGCGCCGACTGCCTGTGCCTGGGCAGGACCGTGCAGAACCGCGACCAGATGAGAGCCAACGTCATCAACGAGATCATGAGCACCGAGCGCCACTACATCAAACACCTCAAGGACATCTGCGAGGTACCTGGGGCTGGGCACGCCTGGGGGCACACCTGGGGCTGGGTACACCTGGGGCTGGGCAACACCTGGGGGCACACCTGGGGCTGGGCACACCTGGGGGCAGGGCACACCTGGGGGCTGGTTTGGGGCTGTCCCCACTGCATCAGACACCTCAAGGACATCTGCGAGGCACCTGGGGCTGGGCACACCTGGGGGCAGGGCACACCTGGGGGCAGGGCACACCTGGGGGCAGGGCACACCTGGGGGCAGGGCACACCTGGGGGCAGGGCACACCTGGGGGCAGGGCACACCTGGGGGCAGGGCACACCTGGGGGCAGGGCACACCTGGGGGCAGGGCACACCTGGGGGCAGGGCACACCTGGGGGCACACCTGAGGCTGGGCACACCTGGAGCTGTCCCCACTACATCAAACACCTCAGGGACATCTGCAAGGTACCTGGGGCTGGGGAACACCTGGGGGCACAGCTGGGGGCACACCTGGGGCTGGGGTGCACCTGGGGCTGTCCCTACTGCATCAGATACCTCAGGGACATCTGTGAGGTGGGCACACCTGGGGAACACCTGGGGCTGTCCCCACTGCATCAAACACCTCAGGGACATCTGCGAGGTACCTGGGGCTGGGACACACCTGCCCATGGTGGGGGCTGGCAAAGGCTGAGCCTGGGTTTGTGCCTGGGTGATTTGGGAACAGGCTCAAGTGTCTGAGGACTGTGTCTAATGGAGGAGCAGCATCTGTCAATATGTATTGACAGTTCTGAGAATTTCCTGCTGGATCTGATAATTCCTTTAGTTTGTATTAACCAGAAGTGCAATTTCCTGACCTTTATTCCATAGCTCTTTGACTAAAACATGATGAGGTTGAGATCCTTCAAGCAGTCCTCTTAATTAAAACCCAATGCCATCTACTTTTGAACTTGTGATTGAGGAAATTAGGTTGTAATTAAACCAATCAGTTACCCATGTCATCTGTGCCTTTCATGTCGGGTTCACAATTTCCCCTGGCTCAGGATGGTCCCCATTTGCCTTTTTTATGGCGAGACTGAGGGCAAAATGTTTCCACCACGGGAAATGAAGAAGGGAACCAGCAAGCAGTGACTGACCCCACAGATTCCCAACTTGGTTCTTGTTTGTCAGGTTACAATTAACCTCTGCAACTCCTTAAGTTCAGGATTTGAGCTGAGCCCAAAGTGCAGAGCCTGTGGTGCTGGGAAGGGGAGCACGGGGCTGTGCCAGAGTTTGGGCACTGAGTGTAGAGATGTGCTTATCACTGAGAGGCAGAAGTTTGTTAGCACCGAAATCAAAGTCTGGGGATGGCTTTCAGCTCATCCCTCGCAGTGTTTAGGATTTAGTGAGCCTGTGCCCAGTCAATGTGGTGAAGCCCCTTGGGAATTGTGCTTAGAGGAATGTCTTCCTCCCTCCATCCTCGCTGCTTTTCTCTCGGCGAGGCGGAGCAGCCATCCAAAAAGCATCGATGACACTTCTCAAATATGGAAGAGCCTTGGGATTTCAATTTGGAAACAAATGAGCTTAATTTCAATGTGCTATTTCAGTCAGAGAGCTTTGCATTGTAGAAGGGAAGAACTGCAGGCACTTCTCCACATATTGTTTCTTTTCCTGCATTTGCACTTTTTTCTTGGAAACCAAATAAACCTTAACCTGCATCTCCAGCCACGTCCCCGTGCTTGTGCCAGTTGGGGTTCTCAGGAGGTGCAGACAGGTTCAGCTGCAGTGGGGGAGCACTGATTTACTGGATTTACTGCCCCTGCTGACGTGTCCCAGACAGCAGAGAGCCACAAAGCTCTTCCTGTGCAGGCTGCCACTGAGGGCATAAATCTTCCCCGCAGGTAGAGCCCCAGGAAATGATTCAGCTGAGCAGGGAGCAGGACTCAAATGGGAATTCTCATCTGGGCAGTGATGGGCTGGGCCTTGCTGGAGAGAGGCTGCTTAGGCTCAGCTTAATCCCAGCAATCCCTCTGCCTGGGGAAGGATCCGAGAGCTCCGAGAGCTCTGCGGGATGAGAGCTGGGCTGGACTGGGAGAGCTGGGCTGGACTGGGAGAGCTGGGGCTGGACTGGGAGAGCTGGGCTGCACTGGGGGAGCTGGGGCTGGACTGGGAGAGCTGGGCTGGACTGGGAGAGCAGGGGCTGGACTGGGAGAGCTGGGCTGGACTGGGAGAACTGGGCTGGACTGGGAGAGCTGGGGGTGTTCTGGGAGAGCTGGGCTGGACTGGGAGAGCAGGGAGTGCACTGGGGGAGCAGGGCTGGACTGGGAGA
>VXBS01000854.1:547649-596563 GCA_013400255.1 Sitta europaea | reverse complement strand
GGATGGATGGATGGATGGATGGATGGATGGATGGATGGATGGATGGATGGATGGATGGATGATGGATGGATGATGGATGGATGGATATGGATGGATGATGGATGGATGGATGGATGGATGATGGATGGATATGGATGGATGGATGGTGGATGATGGATGGATGGATGGATGATGGATGCACTGACCACATTTCCATGCTGTCTCTAAACCCACTGTGGGGTGAAGAAAACTTAGCACTTAACCTCCTGCAAATCCTGCCCAACTTTGGCCTGCACTTCAGGGACTACATGGAAAAGTACTTTCAAGACAGACAGTTTGGCAGCTATTTTTAGAAATTCATGGAGCAAGCCACTCTCCAACATCTGCTCATCAGTCAGCTCTCCCTTCTCTGAGCAAACCTGACGGCATGAGCAGAAGGAAGATGACATTGTTTTATGTAACAGAAATAAATTTACTGGAAAAACTCTGCAGCAGCCTCCTCTGCTGCATGTCAGGGATGAATCCTCAGTCTCCTTTTCCTGCCTTGTGCTGGAAAGCACCTTCCAAGGCACAGAGAGGATGAGGCTTGGGAACTCCTCGTGTTCCTTTATTCTCCCTGTGCTTTCAGAGGTGCCTGCACAGAAATTGCTGCTTCAGCTCCAGACATGTGATTCCAGAGCAATGATGAGGCAGCACGGGGAGGGTGGGAGTAGTGAGGCTGGGAATGGCAGCCAGGGGCAAGCCTGGGGCTGGGAGATGCTCCTGTGGTCAGGAAGGGAGGGATGTTGTGGGGCAGAGTGAGGAGACACTGCCCTATGGGCACAGGGAGGGTTTTTTTCCCTGGGTTTTTTTCATGGAGTAGTTTTTCCTGGATTTTTCCCTTGTTATTTTTTCAGGGAGTTCTTTTTCCTGGCTTTTTCCCTGTTGTTTTTTTTTCATGGAGTAATTTTTCCTGGCATTTTCCCTGCTTTGTTTTTTTTTTTTTTTTCAGGGAATGCTTTTTCCTGCCTTTTTCCCTTGTTTTTTTTTCAGGGAGTGCTTTTTCCTGGCTTTTCCCCTGGCTTTTTTTCCCAGGCCATTCAGAAATCAGCAGGTAAATGGGAAAATCTGCCTGGAGAGCTGCTGTGTGTCATTTCTGCCCAGTGTGGATTTCAGTTTGCCCTGTGACCATCCCGCAGCGTAGGAAGCAGCCTGCTCCCATTCCTCGTGGCCTTGGAAAATCAGAGAGGGAAACCCAGGGAAATGAGTCATCCAGGAGCTCCTGGGGGAAGAGAGACCTAGATTAGGAAGGTGTTCCATAACCCAAACTTCTCAGCTGAAAAAGCCAGGAAATTCAGGGTGACAGCATCCTCTGAGCTGAGCTGGACCCAGCAGAGGTTGGGTCCAGGCCAGGTCGGCCAGAGTTGATTTTTCTCATTCATGTTTGAGGTCCTCCCTGCCAGGAACCACATGGTGAGGCTGAAGGACAGTTCATTGCAGGGTTCCAGTGTTCATTGTGGCCCAGCAGCTGCATGTCACCAGCTGGCAGCGTGGCTGTGTGACTAAGCACTGTGAGTTCCCAAATTTAGCCATTCCACTGGAGCTGCTGGCGTTTTCTTCCCTTCATTTTTTCCTCTTCCTATATAATAAAGGCAAGCAAAGCAAGCAAAGTCATCTCCTGATGACCCCTGTGTTGTTCCTTTCCAGCCAGAATGCTGCAGAATGGACCAGGCCAGTTGCAACATCTGAGTTTTGGCCTTGCAGAGTTTCTAGTCTAAATTCTGGTTGGACTTGATCTTAAAGGTCTTTTCCAACATTAACAGTGTTGGATTCAGTGATGATCATCCTGACAGGTGAAGTGTGGGAGGAGAAAGGGTTTGCTCAGAACCTTCCCACCCTCCAGCACATCAGCTGCAAACTTGATGGGGGTGCACTGGATCCCCTCATCCAGGTTGTTGATAATATTAAACAGAGCTTGATGATGGTGTTAAACAGCTTCCTTGTCCTGATCACTGGGCTGAAAGGAGAAATCAGAGCAGGCTCAAACAGCCCCTGGAAGGGCATGGAAGCAGCAGAGCTTGTAGGAGACTGTGGGAATCATTAAAAGTAGAGGGTCTCAGGAAAGCTGTGAAAGCAGCCTCAGAGATAGAAGAAAACAGAAAACGTAGAGCTTTGCTGTAGATGCTAATTCTGAAAGCAAAAGAGTTACATTAGATAGTGAGGAAGGACATTAGACAACAAGTAGTGTCTTGAATCTAGGTCAAGAAAACCTTAGGATAGCAGAAAAATATATTTGTCAAGATAGGGAAAGTTTTAAGCTTAATAATGGAGCACTGTGCATTGTATTCTAGGGCTAACCAGCAAGCATTGTTTTAAGCAGGTGTACATGGGCCTGTATGGGTTGGCTAAAGCTGCTGTCAGTGAGCTTTTGCTTTCTGCTGTTGGCTGAAGGATTTTTAAAGTGCATTGTAACACAGAGCTCAGTGTTTGCTGCTTGGGATGTGAGCTGCTGTCACCTTGCTGTGGTCTCAGCCATGGAAGGAGACTTTGGAAAAAATAAAATACAGCTGGAGACGTGTCCCTCAGCATCCCCATCCTGTTCTTGGATTGTATCATACTTTCCTGGCTGGCACAGAGGAGTCCAGGGTGTGAGGTGTTGGAGGCAGTGGGGTTGGCAGGGCCAGGCACTGAACACTCCTCCTTGGGGCTGTCCCCTGGCCTTTGCTGCTCTCTGCAGATCCCTGTTTCTGCCTGTCACAGGGTTACCTGAAGCAGTGCAGGAAGAGGAGGGACATGTTCAGTGATGAGCAGCTGAAGATCATCTTTGGGAACATCGAGGACATCTACAGATTCCAGATGGGCTTCGTGCGGGACCTGGAGAAGCAGTACAACAACGAGGACCCCCATCTCAGTGAGATTGGGCCCTGCTTCCTGGAACACGTGAGTTCAGGGGCTCTGCTCTGGGCAGCTGGGCTGGGGAGGCAGCAGGAGAACTCAGGCAGCAGGAACTTCCAGGAGCACACCAGGGTATGTGGCCAGTAACAAACGATTCCTTGTTTAGAACAGTCTGACTCCAATCCTTTATTCAAACCACTGACCCCTTTTATACCTTTTTGAACAGGCCACTCTCAGTGGAAGGGAGAGTGATAGAACTCATCACCTACACTGGTCAAAGCTGAAAGACAGAGAGAAAATCCATCCCACAGAAAGAATCCAAAACATTAAACTCGTGACAGAAACCCTGGCAATGTTTATGTCAAGCCCTGTGAGAACCAGCCCTTCCTAAACCAAAACATCACCAAGAAACTGAACTAGAAACTCAGAAACTTCAGGCCTAGGAAACCCAGACTACACCAGGGAGTTCTCCATGGTTCTCTGTCAAGTTTTTATGGGTCTGGGTCTTCAGAGAGGCAAGAGTGTAATCTGCCTTCAGGTTTGAAACACCAAAAGCCTAAACACCAAACCAGAAACCAGACTACACAAGAGCAGCAGTTTATTGGCATAAAGCTGTTTATTACATGAATACACTGGTCTGAAGGCCAGAGTCCAAAATATTAGAATCTGTGTTAAAGTTTTTGGTTTGTCTCAGCCAGGAGCAACTGGCTCCTGCAGCTTTCCTTGAAATAAAGTCCTGAGCAAGACAGCCCCAGCCCCCAGGCTTCTCTCTGGTGTAGAATCTTCAGCAAGGCAGCAGCAGCAGCTTCTCCATGGATGCAGGCCTAAAGAAGGGCTTTAACCCTAAATTGACCCATCAGCTAAAAACACCATGGTAAACAACTTTCTCTGCACCTATTAAAATTATTCTTTGACATGCAAAAGATAGTGTCAATTCTTACACTCCTCACTACTCTGTGTACATGTTCTGTCTTGGTTTTCTCCTTAATTTAATCTATTTTTACCTGAATTGTTCTATCTAGAAAATGCAAAACAATATTCTACTGTATTTTAGTTATGTCTATGGAACATGAAACTTTTACCTGATTTTAGGACATCCACCCTCTGCTTCTACTCAGGCAGCTGGCATTCTGCTTCTATTAAAAGCATTTAGAAAAACATGGATTATATTTCTACTTAGACTTATTTCTAACTGATTTATGTGATTTAATATATCTTAAACTTCTCTAAAGGCTTTTAACTCAAATTCTACATTCTGTCTCCTTCTGAGAGACTCAGAATGAGGTCTGGCTTCTTGATTTCCAACAGTTCTCCATGTACTTTGTGAGATACAGAGGAGGGAGAGCTTGGATTTGCAGTTGGATAATCCCCAGTACATCTGCATCACATGGATGAGAAGATACTGGAGGGTTTTGCCTAGCCCACCCTCCTGTTCCATAAACCACCTCCTGCAGGAGCTGATAAATTGGCCAGTGTTGTAAACGTGTCAGGAAGTGTCAGATGAATGCCAGCCCTGGGGCTGGAGGCTTTCCTGGAGAGGGAGGGCAGCAGGGTCTGAGCTCACACGTGCTGCAGCTCCTGTGCTGTGTCAGGGCAACAGTTTATCAGGGACACTCCTGATAAACATCCCTGAAACTTCAGCAGGACATCCCTAAGAAGTTTCACAGCATCTTTGGAACATCCCAGGGTCTCTCATTGAGGTTTCCTCTGAGAAGGTGCATGAGGTGTTAACGTGGCTGGTTCTTATCAGAGCCTGCAAAAAGCAGTGTCACATTCCACCTCTGTGCTGGCAAGATGTAGGAAATCTTGCTGAGAATCACTGTCTCAAATGTCATGACTTGAGGCTGTGCTATCAATTCATTGATAGTGACAATAGCAGGAATTGCTGCTGCGATTGGGAGGAAGATCTGACACTTGCCTGTCACCAGACAGGGGCTGAGAGCTGGCTGATAAACTCCTGATGAATTACCCCTGCTTAGCCATTTGGGAAACCGAGAGGTCAGGATGTTAAGTTCCTGTTTAGGGATCTCCAAAGCATCTTGTTCCTCATTTTCTTCAGGAAGAGAGAGCTGTCAGTGCGTGGCTGGGTCAGCTGTGGGGATGGGAAGGACACTGGATCCCTGTTCACAGAGAAGCAGCTTGTTTGGAGCCTCAGGGACTGAGAAGCAATTGCTGGGCAGGCTTGTCTTGGCTAAATTAAATCTGTCCTTTTTCTGGAAGGCATTGGCCACAGCCTGGTGAAACTGGCTGGTTTGCAACACCTGACTTTTCCCTGGGCTGTCTCAGAGTGAATTTGTGGTGCTGGGCTGTGCCCATCTCCTTCCCAGTGAAATCTTTCTCTGCCCTTTCATCACCTTGTCTGCGTGGCTCAGATGGATCAAACCCAAGTTAAAGGTGACAGTCTGTGGTCAGTGAAGGCAGAAAAAGGACATTCCAACAAAATAGACACCAGAAAACTTGTTAGACCAGTCCAAAAGGTGGAGGGGCACACCAAAAGGTTGGTGAACACCACATGTGTGAGTGGGTTTTTTGGTTGGTTTGAGTGTTTTGTGGGGCTCTGCTCCTGGGGAAATCCATGCAGTGCCTTGGGTTCCCTATTGGTAAAGGGAATTTCAAACATACCCAGCCCCCAAACACTTGCCAGGTGCTTCAGGATCTTTCAGGGAAGGAGCTCTAGAAATAGCAAGGTTGTCCTCTTGTCTTACCAAAAGCCAAAGCTCTGCTGGGTTGTGCCTCTCAAAGCCTCCCTGCACAGTTTGAAGCTGAGAGCAAGCACAGCTCTGTGCAGGGCTCCCATTAACACCCCCGTGCCTGCAGAGACCTGGGCCCTGTGTCAGAGTGCAGGTCCCTCTGCAGTCCCTCCTTTCCCAGCACCTCTTCCAAACAGGAGAAGCACTGTAGGATCTGTCCTTCCTCCTGCTTGGGCTGTGCTTTCTTAGAAGTCCAGACTGGTTTGGGTTGGAAGAGTTGGGTTGGGAAGATCATTTTGTTCCAGACCTTGCTATAGGCAGGACACCTTCACAGACCAGCATGTTCCAAGCTCAGCCTTGAGCACTTCCAGGGATGGGCCAGTGTTGTAATGCATCTGAATAGCTTAGGCCAGTTTGCCCCAGCTAGATTATCTCTAGGTGAGCTTATCAGAGCCTCTGGAACCAGTCAAGGCTGCTGAGACAAAAATCATGCTAAATTGGGAATGAAGATGCTGAGAAACTGACTGCAAAGAATGCAAGCTCTGGATAAAAAGTCACCTGGATTGTGACCAGTCCTGTTCCCTGGGATCCTCGTGCTGAGTGGACAGCAGGGAGTAACCAGTCAGGAAATGTGTGACTGTGTGGGCAGTAATTATAGAATCTATAACTGGAGTATGATGTAAACATGAAATGGCATTTGTGTAATCGCATCGATTCGTTGTTCAGAGGTCCCTGATTCCCTCAGGGCAGCCACAGCTTTTCTGGGAATTCCATCCCAGGGCTTTCCCACCCTCCCAGGAGGAATTTCTCCTGATATCCCACCTGCCCCTGTGTCACTGTGACGCACAGAGGGAGCACAGTAACACACAGAGCAGATGTTCAGGTAGAGAAGAAGGAAAGGACTCTTTCATTTATTGTTGACCTCATATATATTAGTTTCTGGACAGTGACCAGAGATTGGACAGAGCAGTTCCCACCTCTCCATCTCACTTGAGAGTCCATCAGGTGATATCTTTTCACCAAGGAATGCAAACATGATCCTTGTTTCTCTTACAGTTCATGAGAACTGACTGCATTATACCAAAGCAAATCAGGTTTCTTTACAGGGACAGCATTCCTGCCCGTCCCAGCGCTGCTGTAGCATTGACCAGCTGGCTCTCTGCCTGACCTGTCCCCCCTGTTCTGCCTTCACAGCAAGATGGCTTCTGGATCTACTCTGAGTACTGTAACAACCACCTGGATGCGTGCATGGAGCTCTCCAAGCTGATGAAGGACAGCAGGTACCAGCACTTCTTCGAGGCGTGCCGCCTGCTGCAGCAGATGATCGACATCGCCATCGACGGCTTCCTGCTGACGCCCGTGCAGAAGATCTGCAAGTACCCCCTGCAGCTGGCAGAGCTGCTCAAGTACACGGCCCAGGAGCACAGGTACCTCAGGGAGGGCAGGGCTCTTGCCCATCCCAGGGTTTGGGGTTTTCTGTCCACTGCTCCTTCCCACAAAGCGTCTGGGGTTTTCTGTCCAGAGCTCCTTCCCACCCAGGGCTTGGGGTTTTCTCTCCAGGGCTTCTTCTTCCTCAGGGCTTGAGGCTTTCTGTCCAGGGCTCTTGCCCATCCCAGGATTTGGGGCTTTCTGTCCAGGGTTCCTTCCCACAAAGGGTCTGGGGTTTTCTGTCCACTGCCCTTTCCCACCCAGAGTTTGGGATTTTCTGTCCAGTGTGCCTTCCCACCCAGGGCTTGGGGCTTTCTGTCCAGGGCTCCTTCCCACGAAAGGTTTGGGATTTTCTGTCCAGTGTTTCTTCCCACCCAGGGTTTGAGATTTTCTGTCCAGGGCTCCTTCCTCCCAGGGGTTGGGATTTTCAGTCCACTGCTCCTTCCCCCTCAGGCTTTGGGATTTTCTGTCCAGGACTCCTTCTCACAAAGGATTTGGGACTTTCTGTCCACTGCTCCTTCCCACCCAGGGCTGGTGGCTTTCTGTCCACTATTCCTTCCCACAAAGGGTGTAGGGTTTTCTGTCCAGTGTTCCTTCCATCTCAGGACTTGGGCCTTTCTGTCTATTGCTCCTTCCCACCCAGGGCTTGGGGTTTTCTCTCCAGGGATTCTTCTTCCTCAGGGCTTGAGGCTTTCTGTCCAGGGCTCTTGCCCATCCCAGGGTTTGGGGTTTTCTGTCCAGTGTGCCTTCCCACCCAGGGCTTGGGGCTTTCTGTCCAGGGCTCCTTCCCACACAGGAGTTGGAATTTTCTGTCCAGCTCTTGTCCCTGTGACATCCTGGATAAATGGGAGCAGGACAAAGGGTCAGCAGACAGTTCAGTCTTCTCAAAGCAGCAATTCTCGATGGAGACACACTCAGCTCTGTTCTAATCAGACATGTGAACTAATTACCCTTGGATGTACTTTCTGATGCTCCCAGTTACACTGGAACAATTACCTAATTAGCATTCAGTGGTCTGAGAGGCTCCTGCCCTGCTCCTGGGGAGAACCTGGGCACGCAGCGAGTCCAGGGCCAGGATCTGCACCTGCAGCCTGATGTGGGGGGAACTCCAAACCTGCCCAGCTTTCCAGCCAGGCCTGGCTCTGCTTTTGCCATGGGGTTTGGGTTCAGAGGAGCACCAGCAGTTTGATTGCTTCCCAAAATTTCCAGGCTCTCTTTTGCTGCTGCTGAGGGCAGTCAGCCTGGCTGCCTGACAGTGTGAATCAGGAGCAGTGCCTGTGATACCACTTGGGATTTACTGCTGTGAAAATAAGGTGAAAGAAAAACCAGGCCCTGTAAGAGCAGATTTGCTCCTGCCCTGCCAATTGTCTTTCTTTTTTCAAAACCCATTTAAAAGCAAGTGAGAACAGAAAAGACCAGAGATGTTTCAGAAACTTCTGCAAGTGTTTGATGGCTTGTTTTTCCCTCTAGAAGAGCAGAGGTGTGATGTGAGCAGAGATGCATTGATTTGCTGCGACCTGACCCACAAATCTTGAGTGATTCAGGGTGGCCAAATGCCCAAAATCACCAATTTGGATGAACTTTTGGCTTCAGATCCAATTCCTGCTTTTCCAAAGACCGAATCAAACTTGGAATGGGCTCTGGGAACCTCGGGGTACCAGAAAGCAGCTCTGGGATCCCACAGGTTGTGGGTTTTCCCCTCAGGACCCACCAGCACTGCCTGGGAGCTCAGCTGTGGCTTCCCAGCAGGAGGGTGTTTAAAATGACCCTGTGTGAGTTACTTGGGAGCCATAGCAAAGGGGATGTGGGCAGTGTGATAACACCAGGGCTGGGTTATTCTGGGAGCACATTCCTGTTCCCTTTGGGGTGTTTTAAACTCACCATGCTGTTAAGTAGTCCCACAGAGTCGTGTTCTGAGGAGCCTTGGGAGCTCTCCTGTGGTTCAGCAGCAGCTGGGTGACTCAGCCTGAGAGCTCTGTGTCTCAGGATTGCCATGGCCCTCTGTTTCTCCTGTTTCTCCATGCTCTGGGAAGGGAAGGGAAGGCTGGGTGAGGTTTGCTCACCCTGCATTAGGAGAAGAAACCCCTGAAACTGTGACAGCACGGGGAGAAACCTGTGCCTGCACAGAGCCAGTGCCATATCCCAGTCCTGGAGCAAGGCAAGACATGGCAAAACACAGAATTCCCAGGGAAAGCAGGGATGTGAGCTTCATCTAACAGAGGAACATGATCCTCTTCTTCTTTGCTTCCTTTTCACTACCACCACACCTGCAGAGCTGTGGATTTTCCCTGCACCAGGTCAGGATGATGCTGAAACCAGCACCCAGACCACCAGAGAGAGCATGTGGTGCTTGGCAAGGATCTAGGCTTGGATCCTGATGGAGCACTGGGAAGTGGCCACTGCAGCCCCAATAGAATTGACAAACCATTTATTTACCTTCATCTCCTGGTTAATGGGATCCTATTATTGCCTCATGGCCAAATGCTCTGCTGCTGCTGTTTTTTCCTTCTAAGTTTTTGCCAGCTCTGCCACAGACATGGGCTGGGAGCCCAAAAAGTTCAGTCCTGAGTCTTTTCTTCATTACAGCGTGACAGGAAAACATTGCTGGGGTTTTCTCAGTGGAATTAGGGAATTAGCATTCCCAAGATAAACGGCTGGCACCATCCCACTCTGCATGGAGGCAGGATGGGGGGAGCTCAGAGCTGCCTCCCTCCAACTGCTGCCTCTTTGCAGCCTGCTTCATTTGAATTTTTCACAAAGCCACATCTGTTCACCTCTTAAGGATCTACTCCAGCTTAATGTGAATTAAATATAGGAAGGTCCTAAGTGCAGCTTGCTGGAATCCTGAGCATTCCCAGAGCAGAAGGGAGCTGGAGTTGGGATGCAGGAACACTTTAGGTGAGGAGACTGTGCCAGGGAGTGCCCTCCCTCTGAGCATGAGCATCACTGCTGGGAGCTCATCTGTGGCTGTCTGGAAAGCTGCACCTCTCCCTGCCTCTCCAGATCCTTCCTGGCTGTAGGGTCTTCCCTGTTTCCCTAAAGAGCTCCTGGATGTTCCCCAGGCCACCCTTGATGTCCCCCTGGCACAGCTCCTTTCCTGCCTGACACAACCAATGCTGCCTTCACACACAAAGGGAGGCACAAGAAGTTCTCCAGTGTGTAGCACGATCCCTTCCACCCCTGGCAGTGTCCAAGGCTGGGTTGGGTGGACTTGGAGCACCCTGGGGTGGTGGAAGGTGTCCCTGCCATGGTAGGGAGTGGAGCTGGATGGGCTTTAGGCTCCCTTCCCACCCAGAGCTGTCTGTGATGGGTATTTCAGGCAGCCCATCCTCTATTTCCCTTTATTTTGCTGAAGGCCCAGTCCTGCTGTCCTGGAGTTTGTGGGATTATTTTTAACCACACCTAGAATTTTGATGTAAGAATTTAAGAAAAAAAAAGAAAACTCAGCTCAAGATTTCCTCTGAGCAAGGATGCCAAAAGAGCAAATAATGTTTTTTGTATATCACAGTGTGTTTGTTTCTTAGTATTTATCCTGTTGGGAACACTTGGAGAGGGGATCTAATTCCCAGCATTCACCCCTCTTTTAGCTGTCACCAGCACAATCCTTAGCAATAATCAATAAAGCCATTCCCCCTGCAGCTGCCCAAGATGGCAGCTTTTCTCATTAGTCAGCAATCAATAGCAGCCCTTAAGTTAATAATGCATTGTGGTGGTGTTGTGGCAGCTGGCCTTGCCTGTCTTCCCATTGGAAATGAACATTACAGCTCCTTGGAATGGAAAAGCAGGCACAGGGCAGGAATCAATGGCATTGATTTCAGCATCACTTTTTGAAAAGACTGATCATCATCCTCAGTGGCCCTGGCAGGAGCCTGTTCTCACTTTGTGTTACTGCACTCACAGGGCCATGCAGGGGGGAAAATAAGAGTTGCTTGATTTGCTCCCCTGAAATCTGCAGTGAGAGTGAATTTCGTGGGGTGGCTGCTCTGGGAGCGGCTTGGAAAGTGTTCTGGTCTTTGTCTAAATGACCATTTTAGAACCAGAAAAATCCAGGCCCAAAGACTGAGGCTGGGAAGGTGTTCATCCTGTCTTTGGAATGCTCTCCAGCTGGGCACCTGGAGGCTCTAAGGGCTCCCCAGTGCTGGGTTGGTAGGGGCCAGACCGGGCTCCCAGGTCCCGTTGCCATCGAGCTGCTCCGCTGTGACAATCCAGATGGAAAAATCCCCTCACAGCGCTGAGGGCTCAGCCCTTCCCATGTCCCTCTGGGCTGCTGAGGTTGTGACAGACTCCTGGGCTGTCCTGCAGCCTCTGATGGCCTCTCCCTCTGTGCCCAGTGACTACAGGTACGTGGCCGCTGCCCTCGCCGTCATGAGGAACGTGACCCTCCAGATCAACGAGCGCAAGCGGAGGCTGGAGAACATCGACAAGATAGCTCAGTGGCAGGCCTCTGTCCTGGACTGGGAGGTACAGTAAACCTGGCCTGGCAGATCCCAGGCTGTTCTGGAACTAGCTAAGACCCTGTAGTTCATTTCCCACAGCTTGGGATTAAGCCTGGGGCGGACGAGGCGCAATCGCGACTTCAGGGTGGTGCTTAAACCTTAAAGGTGTCCTAAAGAAAATCCAGGGTCCAGTTCCAATTTCATCACTAGGAGTGACTTTTGTGATTGAAGTGCTGGTGGTAGGTGAGACTTGGAGCAAACTCCCTGTCCATTCTGCCTCTGTGCTCTGCCACTGGGGAGGAAGGAGGGAAAGGCGTAGCAAAAAGCCCTGGGACTTGAAGAGGTTAAGAAAATGAAGAAAATCCTTGTGGTGGTTGCTTTATGACTGGAAGCCAAACTGTTAAACTGGAGTTAGAGATGCAATTTGCATTTTATAAATGACATCCCACTTAAAGATATTTCTGAACCAGCCCTGTGTGTAGTGATGGTGTAATTAAGGAGCTGAGAGGCACGGGGAAGGCAGAGTCAGCAGAAGGATTCCTCACCAGCAGGCCTCAGTCTCTACATTTGTGCCATGTGTTTGGAAGAAAAGCCATACTAAAATTATGTTCTCCCTTTCTTTTTGTCCCTGATTTTTAAAAATCATTGTATGGAAGTAATCTGTAAATAGGGGTTTGCAGCAGATTGAGGACAAACGTTTCTGTAAATCCTCTCGCTGTTGTCATCAGCCCATGTGTTCAGCAAGGAGATAATCAGAGTGATGGAGCAGCCTTTCTGCTTCCTCACTTGTGAAGTCTGAAATAACTCCACATTCCAGTCCTTGGGATCATACTGTGTAAATGAGTGTATGGGAAAGAGGCGTTTAGTCCTTTAATTATTTGATTTCTGGCAAATGTCTGTGAAGCCTGGGAGGAGAGGGAGAGAAATACAGGTGCATCACCTGTGTCCTCCTCAGCTGAATTGTCTCATTGCTGAGCTGGGGGTGGGGTTTAACCCTGGACCTGGTGATAAAACACACAATGAAACCCATAAATGCAGCAATCAGAGCTGGGACTGTGGCTGGCTGGGAGAGCAGAGAGCCCAGACGATGTGGCTGATTGTTTTACTGCTCAGGAGCATCTCTCACTGCCACAGAGACTCATTTCCAGCACGAGGGAACTGCTCTGCAGGAGGCACAGGACCATCAGCTCCCTGCTCAGCCCTGGAGTGTGCCATGGGATGAGCTAGTGGGGTCATTTGTGAGAGCTCTGAGAGCCTTGCTGATTAAGGGCAGATCCATTCCAAGCCAGTGAATATTCATGTGTGAGAGGGAAGCCAAGGTGACCTCCACACAGGATCTGTGGAATAGCAGTTGCTTTTTCTCTTCCATTAGCTCACTTGATAATTCATTTTTATTTAGCCCTATCCTTGATAATTCATTCCTGCTTAGCAGTACCCATTCTTTATCTCCATCCTATCCTCAGGAACTTGCCAAATTATTCTTCCAGGATTTTTTCAGCTATTCTAGATTTTGAGCACATTATTGCAGCAACATCCTTCAGCTTCTCTCATAACATTGCAAATCCTGCTGTTGGTATGCTCAGAAATCTGATGGGAACTCAGCTCCTCTTTGCCCAGTTTATTCTGGATTTGGGATGGAGAAGAGTCACAGAGTTTTGATGAGAAAGCAGAGGATGATTGCTGGACCCAGCAGAGGCTTTCAGTGCTTGATTCTTTCCTCTTGAGCAGCTCTGAATCATCAGCTCCAGCCCCCACTCCACAGCTGTCCATGGAACAGCCAGAAGGATGCACAGAAACCCAAAATACCCAGAAGTGAGCCACAGTGTAATGCAGGAAGAGAGTGGGAGAAATGAAAAGATTGGATTTTTGGGACGTGCTGAGATGTGTGCAGGTGTCCTCAGGCACTGCAGACCCCAGGGGCCACTCAGGGGTGTCCCCAGGACATGGAGCACTGGGGCTGGCTCCTCACCCAGCCCCTGAGGCCTCAGAGCTGTCTCCTGAGCAGTCCTGGGGTACAGGAGGCACCTCCTGGTGTGTGTCCCCAGCCTCTCCAGGCTGTGGGGAAGGGGCATTTCTGGTCTGAGGAGAAGCCCACAGCTCCCAGCAGGGTTTGCTGTCCCTGCCACAAGGCCTGTCCAGCCTGTGTGAAGTTCCCTGAGCAGAGGGAGGAACCCACAGCTGTAATTCCCAGCTTTCCTGGCCCTGCTCCTGCTCTCATCAGACCTTTCTGCACCTGTTCTGTCCATCCCTGTCATCCAGAGCCTTCCTGAGAGCCCCTGAAAGCAGCACTGACCACAAGAGAGCAGGAACCAGGCATAAAATATTACCAGTTCAGTCTCCTTCCACCAGAAATCCAGGCAGGCACAAGATAGAGCTAATCCCAAATTCCCACCACGTTGGCACTTTGTGAGTGATTTCAGTGGCTGAACGTTTCAGCACGTGGGGATATTTCATTTGGAGGAATGTCTGTTTTTCCTCAGCATCTCGAGACTGATGATGCTGATTCTCTGCTCTGAAGTTGCATTTTCATTTCTAAATTTACCCATTTTGTGAGGAGATGGTGGAAAAAGATTTTTTTAAAGAAGAAGGAAAAAATCCCAACCAAACAAAAAGTACTTAGTGAGGGAATAGCTGAAATGTTCTCATATATAAAATGTGTGCACATTTTCTTGCAAGCAGAGGTGTTGTTGGGAATGCTGATCCTAAAACAAATAGGAAAAGTAAGAGCATGTCCAAGCTGCTTTATGCAGAGGGGTTTTACTGAATCCTGTGCTTTAGGAATCATTTTTATCCCTCCATGGGATAAAAAAAATTTATAAATTCCCATGCATGGCCCCATGGTGGTGAATTCCAGGATGAGTATTTGAAAACTGCAAATATCCTCAAGTTAAGCAAAGCCAGAGGTTTTCCCTGAGAAATCCTGCAAGCAGGATCTGATTGTTTAAATTGCCAGTGCCACCAGGAAAGGGTGGTCTGGCACAAGGGCCAGCTGGGCCTGGAGTCCTAAGGAATTATTGGCAGCTTTGGCATCTTCAGACAAGTAATGACTGAGCAGAATCTTAAGGGAAGATTCTGATCTCACTGAGTGCTGTAAATCAGGAGTAATCCCAGCCACTCTGAGATGAGTTCCTGTGTAATTTGTGGCAATGTGGGCTTGACCCAGAAGCCTGGCTTGGTCTCTTGCCACGTGTGACTCACTCCTTTATTTTGTAACCTGAATTCCCAGCGTATAAACAGACCCAGAGAGGTGCTGCCCACCCCAGTCCTCCAGTGCCTTTTGTCCTTTGAGGTGGTAATGGCTCAGAATTTGGGGCTTCCACCACCTCCCACCGAGCCCTTTCAGTGCCTGGCAGTTCTGAAGTGTTCCCTGATGTTCCAGCTCCATTCCCCCCACTCAGCTGGCACTGAAACACCCTCAGATCAAACCAGTGACATTTAAAGGCAGCAAGACAAACCAGCACACAGAGCTGGCTTCAAAGGGGGCAGCCAGAGCCCATCCTGGGCAGCCTTTGCTGCTCTGCTGCCCTCTGAGGGAGCTCCAGCCCCCGGAGCTTGGTGGCAATAGCTCCACACACGCACGGTTAAAAGGGGTTTTCTCAAAGCCCATCATCATTTCTGAGCTCCTGCCGGCCCCAGCGTGGGCAGGGCTGTATTTACACCTCTCATCCCTCCCTGCCTTGCCCTCTGCTCCTGGTGCCTCTCTCCTGCCCCCCATGTGGATCCTGTGCCACGGTGCCCAGCTCGCTGGGCTCTGCTCCCAGGCAGGATCTGGGCTCTGTTCCCCTGGGCACCACCCAGCACAGCCTCCCTGAGTGCCCCATCCACACCATGTGGAGGTGGAAAACAGGTCTGTGCCTCAGCACACCTGGAATTGCTCAATTTTATGCCTTTTTCACACAGCTCTTGAACCACATCAAAACAGAATGATGCAGCAATCGCTGCAGCAGTTTGGGCTCCCTCTCCAGCCCTCCAGAAACGCTCTCCTCCCTTTCATCCCAGTGTTTTCTCAAGGTTCCCTGGGAGGAGATCTGTGAAGTCCCTGATGGCCAACAGGGGGATGGACGTTTGGCACAGGACAGGGCCTCACTCATCATCCTGGATGGGTTTGAACTTGCTATTTAAACAGATTGCTTTGGTTTCTGTCGATATTTAGATATTTCTCCCAAAGATTCCCATGGGCAGCTTCCAAGAGTATTAAATTTCCATGAAGGGAGAAATACATATATTTGAGAAATTTAATGAGCATTGTCCTTTTAAATTTCTTCTCATTCCTGTTATTTACGGGTCCTTTAAATCAAGACTTGCTGCCCTTAATTATGTAATCTATAATCACTGGCCTCAGCCTGATACTGCATTAGTGAATCCAAGAGTGCCACGAAAGGAAGCTGCTTGTAACCACCAAAGTGAGGACAGCCTGATGAGAAATCCTCCTGGGAATTTAAAAAAACCCAAAAAAACCATGGCAGGGAGTGAAACAGAGCCTTCTTTCTGTCTCCTTCTTCCTTTTTTTTTTCCCCCCCAGCAATGGAAGGTATCAAAACCGAGCCTGCTGAAAAGGACAACATTTTGCTGGCGTTCCTTTTTGTGATCTCAGTGTAGCCCCGGGCGCTAATCAGCCTGTCAGTCTCTAATTGCAGAACAGCGGTGTCAGGCACGAGAGAGCCCTGCTGGCTGCCTGGGGACTGGGAAAGGGCACAAATGCCCTCCTGGTGCCCAGCAGGGCCAGCAAAGGGCCGTGCCGGGGTGGGCTGGGGCAGGGGGGCAGCTCCGAGCATCCCCGAGCCCAGGGAAGAGCCTGGCTCCAGGGAGAGGGGCAGCTCTCAGGGCCAGCCTGCCCTTGCTACCCTGCTGCTCCCAACAGCATTTCGGTCAGGAAAATCTCTTTGGTTCCTCCCAGCTGCCCTTTGCAGAGCCTGGTGGTCACTGGGGGCTGGGAGGGCCACGTCCTTCCAGGCAGCAGCAGCAGAGCTGGCCCTGTGCTGGCCCAGCCAGCAGTGGCCCAGGGGCTCAGTGTGTCCCTGCAGGGCCCCAGGGAGCTCAGCTCACACCCAGCCCACAGCTGGGTGACCTTCTGCTCCCACTGCTGCTCGCCCTGGGGCTCTGCCTGGCGCAGTGTGAGGAGCAGAGTCAGCTTTCCTTGGGCTCTGGGTGCTGCAGGACGTGCACTGAAAACCCTGGATGAGTCTGGGAAGGGCTGAGGGGTTTTTTTTGGGAGGCTTAGGGGACAAAACTCAGGTTGGAAAAGGTGTCAGGAGTCAGAGCTTCTCTTGGCCACTCTGCTGCTGTGCTCTGCTGAATGCCTGCCAGTTCAGAGCAACTGCAAGTTCAGCCTCTTCCTTTCTCAGCAGGGTTTATCTTAACTTACAGGAGGGTACAGATGATCCAGCCTTTGTGGGAGTTGGGAAAAAATGGAGAAGAAAAAGGAAATTTTTTTCCTGGTTCTGTACATATTTGGAGGCGTGGGACTGGAGCAGACATTTGGGGAATTCTGCCTGGAGCAGGGATTGAAGCGTGGAGCTGAAAAGCCAAAGCCCCTCTCTGCCCCCCACCCTGCAACTGCCCCCTGAGCCCCTCAGTGGGGACCAGGAGCAGACAATTTGTGCTCTTCAGAGAGGCACAGCTGTGTCAGGGTGAGAAAATCCTTTGGGGGTTCAGAGGTTCTGCCCCGAGGCTGTGCTGTGGGAATTGGCACAGCAGCCAGGCTGGAGGAGCAGGGCAGGACCATGGGCACGCTGCTCTTGGCCAGCCACGTGCCAGTCCCAAACTTTTTGCAGTCTCTATTTCCCAATTTGCTCACCCCAAGTGGGAAATCAGCTATTTCTAGCCCATAGACTGGATATAGAAATTGTTTTCCCCACATAAGAAATGCAATACAAATCCCATCATTTCGGATCTGGATGTTTTTGGGTTATGTTGCTTGCAGGGACTACACAGTTTGGATTCAGCTAATCAAGTAGAAGTGTTTACAGAGCCCTCTGTGTGTCCTCGGGCTTCAGATGCTACCACAGGAGTAAAAGACAAAGCTGGCTTTCTATTTTTAGCAGCCAGTCTCTCCTAAGCTCGCCCCCTCTCCTAAAGCTCCCATCCATAGGCTTGTGGGAATCTTCTTCCTGTAAGCTCGTGTGTAGCCAGGAAAGCTCACAATTTCTGGAGCTGGTGTGTTTTCTTCAGAGCTTGTTCTGGGGCTCCTGTCCCCCGGAGCTGTGGCAGCAGCACTCTCTCCCTGGGCTGAAGAGGGACCCTGCTGAGGCACGGGCTGACCACAGCCCATCCCTCTGGCCAGGGACCCTCTGTGTCCTTGGGAATTCACCCCTCCTCAGCCCCCGGGGCAGCACAGGCACAGGAGGGAGGCAGGGAGGGGGATAAAGCCCTGGCTAAGGCAATTTGGAAGTCTGTGCTGCAGCCTGGTGATGCAGTGACTTAATGAAGCTGCTGTTGTCACAGGGCCCGGGGACACAGGCGGTCGCTCCCAATCAATGCTGAGAGGTTAATTACACATTTACCTGAGCAGCACTTTGAAACCCTCACCACGGAATTGGGAGTGGGGGAGACTCCGGGCTGCCTTGGCACCTGCAAGTGTGAGCAGCACCAGGAGTGTGTGTCTAGCTAGATGCCCCCCATAGCTGGCTGAACCTTGACAAGCTGTTTGCTGGGATTTTTGGGACGCTCTTGACTCAGAAATCAGTTCCAGCCTGCCATCTAAGCCAGAACTGCAGTAGTTCACAGCCAAAACGAAAAAAAAAAATAAAAAAAAGCTCTTCTCTGTCTTGCTCCTGAATCCTGCTCCTAAATCCTCCTCCTGAATCTTGCTCCTGAATGCTGCTCCTAAATCCTGCTTCTGAATGCTGCTCCTAAATCCTCCTCCTGAATCTTGCTCCTGAATGCTGCTCCTAAATCCTCCTCCTGAATCCTGCTCCTGAATGCTGCTCCTAAATCCTCCTCCTGAATCCTGCTCCTGAATGCTGCTCCTAAATCCTCCTCCTGAATGCTGCTCCTAAATCCTGCTCCTAACTCCTGCTCCTAAATCCTCCTCTTAAATCCTGCTCCAGAATGCTGTTCCTAAATCCTCCTTCTGAATGCTGCTCCTGAATCCTGCTCCTGAATCCTCCTCTTAAATCCTGCTCCTGAATCCTGCTCCTCTTAAATCCTGCTCCTAGCTCCTGCTTCTGAATCCTGCTCCTAAATCCTGCTCCTGAATGCTGCTCTTCTTAAATCCTCCTGCTGAATGCTGCTCTTAAACCCTCCTCTTAAATCCTGCTCCTGGATGCTGCTCCTCTGAAATCCTGCTCCTAAATCCTGCTCCTAAATCCTGCTCCTAAATCCTGCTCCTGAATCCTGCTCCTAAATCCTGCTCCTAAATCCTGCTCCTGAATCCTGCTCCTGAATCCTGCTCCTAAATCCTGCTCCTAAATCCTGCTCCTGAATCCTGCTCCTAAATCCTGCTCCTAAATCCTGCTCCTAAATCCTGCTCCTGAATCCTGCTCCTAAATCCTGCTCCTAAATCCTGCTCCTGAATCCTGCTCCTGAATCCTGCTCCTAAATCCTGCTCCTAAATCCTGCTCCTGAATCCTGCTCCTAAATCCTGCTCCTAAATCCTGCTCCTAAATCCTGCTCCTGAATCCTGCTCCTAAATCCTGCTCCTAAATCCTGCTCCTGAATCCTGCTCCTGAATCCTGCTCCTAAATCCTGCTCCTAAATCCTGCTCCTGAATCCTGCTCCTAAATCCTGCTCCTAAATCCTGCTCCTAAATCCTGCTCCTGAATCCTGCTCCTAAATCCTGCTCCTAAATCCTGCTCCTGAATCCTGCTCCTGAATCCTGCTCCTAAATCCTGCTCCTAAATCCTGCTCCTGAATCCTGCTCCTAAATCCTGCTGCTCCTGAATCCTGCTCCTGAATCCTGCTCCTGAATCCTGCTCCTAAATCCTGCTCCTCCTAACTCCTGCTCCTAAATCCTGCTCCTGAATGCTGCTCCTAACTCCTGCTCCTAAATCCTGCTCCTAAATCCTGCTCCTAACTCCAGCTCCTAACTCCTGCTGCTGAGTGCTGCTCCTCACCTTCCCGCTGGAGCCATCCCGCCTCCTTCCTCGGTGCTCCGCCGAGATGCCCACAGGGCAGGTGGTGGTGAATTCACCCATTTTTAATAAATAGATTTTAATTAACTTTTTAAAAAGTCCAGCTCATTCCAATTAGTGGAGGGTGACTGCGTTTGTTCTCTCAGAGAGTGGGAGAGAGAGCGCTGTGTTTTCAAGACCATCTGCTCATGAATCCTTAAAAAAAACTCGGGAGAGGAAAACAAGCGTTAGCCGGAGGCAGGGAAGGGTGAGGGCACTCTGGCAGCCAGCAGGGAGGCCTGGCCAGCCGGGGGGGGACAGGGCTGCCACAGGAGCCAGGGTGGTCCTGACAGGAGTTTAGAGCTGGGGAGCTCTAATGAGCTGTGGGAGAAGGGACTGGCAGTGCCTGGGTGAGTGAGAAGGGAGGCAGCAATCCAGAGGGCTGAGTTCTGGCAGCCTCAGGGATGGGGAACTGCTAGCCCAGGGTGTCCCAGGCCTTTGTAGCTGGCTGGAGATTTCAGGAGATTTCAGATTTCAGGGGAAGTGCTTTGGGATGCTGTTCTAAAGGGAATTTGGTGCCCTGAATTCAAAGTGCCTCTGGGGTGGACAGGAGGAAGGGGCTTTGTGCTCCTGGTGCCACCTGCACCTGCAGCAGGATCCAAGGGTCTGGGGGTGCCTGGAGAGGGGAGCAGGGCCAGTGTCTGGGGCAGCTCATTCCCCACTGCAATGTGAGCTGCAGGGACCGTGTCTCAAGCATCCACACCTCCATCATTTATTCCCCTCCCTTCAGGATTATCCCCCAATCCCTGTTTCTGTCCCGAAATCAGATGGGGTGGCTTTGAGAGCTGCAGAAGGGCCAAGCCCTTACCAAACCACTGCTTCTCCCCATCGTGCAAAGCCCAACTTGTGGGTGCAGTTGACTCAGCCCCGTTCCTGTGCCCTGCAGGGAGATGATATCTTGGACCGCAGCTCGGAGCTGATCTACACGGGAGAGATGTCCTGGATTTACCAGCCTTATGGACGGAACCAGCAGCGAGTTTTCTTTCTCTTTGATCACCAGATGGTTCTCTGCAAGAAGGTAAGGACACAGCTAAGGGCATGCTGTGGGCAGGCTTGCCAGTCCAAAGTGGTTTTCAAGGCACGGTGGCTGTTGGCTGCACGTGCAGAGGAGGCTGTGGAGAGCCCTGAGGAAGGACAATCCACATGCTCGAGGTGGGGAGCACACTGTGATAGAGGGATTTTTGTGCTCGTAGCAAATCCAGCCTCCACTTGCTCTTTTCATGCCTTTATCTCATGTGCCCCTGGTTTGGCTCGTTGCCTCCCTTCTCTTTTTAGGTTTTGGCTGCAGTGTATGATCTGGGATTAGATAGCCCTGCAATTCCTGTATGAACTACAGAACCTGGCACTGGGGCTGACAGCCCAATTGCTGCATTGAGATGGTGATGAGCAGCAGCCAGGCTGTGCTGGGTGTCTGTGCTGGTGCTTGGGGAGAGGCTTTTTAAGCCTCATCCTCCTGTCTCTGCCGTGCTGGGTTTTACAGAGCCCCTCCCTGCCCTGGAACCCATGGAGGAGGTGGGAGGGCAATGCAGGGTGCTGCTGCTGGTGTGCTGTGGTGGCAATAGCAGCAGATGAGCTGAGAGCCACAGAAACTGTGTCCAGCAGCAGCTCTGGCAGCCCTGTGTCCCACTGAGGTGACCCCAGCTCGCTGCCACCACGAAGGGACAGAGCTCCTCAGTCCTGGCTGTGAGAGCTCAGGGCTTGCTGCCACTCCCTGCAGCCACCCAGAACTGTGCAGGGGGCTGTGCAGGGCCAGCACGGGGCTGTGTTCCTGTCACAGCCCCTGGGCTCAGCACAGGCTCAGCCTGGCACCCTCGAGGGCGTGGGTGGGCACGGGGGTGGCTCCTGACTCAGCGCAGCATCACTGTCCCCTCCCCGGCCCGGGCACTGCAGTGGGTGGCACTTTCTTCCCCTGAGTCATGGCTGACTGAAATCCTGCCTTCTGGAATGCCTGTGCTTGTTCCCCCCTCCTCGTTGCCTTCCCCTCCTTGCCCAGCCCTGCACAGCACAGAGCAGCAGTGAGAGCTGTGGTCACTCTGGAGGTGCACAGCTGGTTTCCTTTTGATGCTGGCCTCCTCCTCTCTGTCATGACCCCGAATTTGCAACTCAGAAGGCAGCAGCCAGTCTGGCTTGCACTGGGTTGGTTCAGAGAGGTGCTGAAGCCTTCCCTTAACTCTGGGAAAATCAGGGCTGGGATTTCCGTGGAGAGTGGTCAGCAATTCAGAGCGGCTGCTGGGGGCCTGCAAGGCTCCATCAGAGTCCAGGCAGTGCCAGTGGGATGCTGGCCTCCTCCCTTCTGTAGGAAAAAGGCTTTTGGGGAGGTGTGGAGGCCCTGCACAGAGTGCCTGCATGGGAAGCACCCTGTGGGATACAGCACACGACACAGACTCTTGGGATTCTTCTTAAGGTTGCGTGAAGAATGAAATTATTTTTAGGGATTGTTCTCTTTATATACAATTTTTCCCAGACCACTGTGATTGCTGAAAGAAAGACAAACTTCTTCACTCACAGAGGTCAAACCAGAGGGACATCAAAAGAAAATTCCTCTTACATAAAGGATTCACAACATGAATACCATTGCAAAAACAATTCTGTTGTTTACGTTCCCCTCTCTGGGCACAAGTTTCAGAAAACTTGAACATCAGAAATCCAGAGCTTTAGAAACCCAGAAACTTCAGGCCTGAAAACCAGACTCCACCTGTGGATTGTGCAGGGGGTCTGGGCCTTCCTGGCCCCGTGTCAGGGTCAGCCAGGCTGGCACAGAGTGTGCCCACCCAGCTCTGGGGGCAGGGCAGGGGGCAGCCCCTCTGCTGACCCCGTGGGCTCAGGGCTCAGACCCCACTGCAGGCTCTCCCTCTCTTCCCAGCATCAGCCTGCAGCTGCTGCTTTTCAGCCCTGGGGAGATGAGGTTCCTCCTGTTGCTTTTCAGCAGGGGAGATGAGGTTCCAGCTCGCCTCTCCCATCCTGATCACACTTTCCTTTATCCAGAATGAGTGTCTGAGTCTGCAGTTCAGAGGAATTCACATTTTGGGACCATGCATCCCATATATAAAATAAATGTGAGTGGTTTGCAGTCCATGCTGTCTTGACCTCCCTGACAGATCCCAAGAGGCAGAGCTGGGCCCCCTCAGGGAGGCACCATTGACCTGGAGGTTTGGGAAGCTGGGGCCAGCCTTCCTCACCTCCTGCTGTAAAATTGAGGGATGGAATAGGATCCACACACCCCTGAGAGCAGCTTTGGAACCACTTAGGATGGCACATCTCAGTGAATCTTCAGAAAATCTGCATTTGTGGGTTTTCTTCAGGTGTAATAAATTCATAGGTGTGATATATCCCTCATCATGACACTGTCTATATGAAAATATTTTAAAAAATTATTATGGTTGATTTTTATCTCTTTGCTTGGCCCAAAGGGATTTTTAATAGAAATAAGGAGCTAATTCCTTGTTTAAATATGCCACAGATGCCTCAGTTTGATGAAAGCATGGGAGACATCCTGAGTGGCTTTAGAATATTTCAGAGAGGATCCCTCACTCCTCCAGGTGTTCACTGCAGTTACCTGCACATCCTCCTCCCCTTCCTGACCTGGGGAGGTGTTTGCATGCCCTGGGGATTCAGGTGGATCCTGTGGCTGGGGAGGGTGCTGCAGGAGTTCTGGGGTGTGCTGTCCCACTGTCACAGAGCTCTGTGACAATTCTGGCATTCCCTGGGAGCTCCATTGTCCCCAAGCCTTGTTCCCCTGTGGGCTCAGCCTGCTCACAGTCCTTGCAGTGGGACATGAGGGCTTTTCCTGCTGGCCCAGCCAGGGCTCCCTGTGTAAGGAATGCTGGTGGCTGTGCAGGTATTTCCAGTGGCCAGCCAGCAGGTGACACATTTCCAGACAAGCCCCATCTGCTCTGCTCGTGTCCTGCTCTCCAGAGGCTTTGCCACCCCTTCCTCTTGGTGTCTGAAAATGTTTCAAGGGTTCAGGGCCTTTTTTTTTTGTTGTTGTTGGACTGATGGGTTCAGGAGCTGGGCTGGAGCAGAGCCCAGGCAGAGCCCAGGGACACAGCAGGGATTTATCCCAAGGATCCCTGGGCACACCTGGGCAGCACCAGAGCCCGGCTGGGCCACAGCCAAGATCAAGGCCAGGATGGCACAGAATGGAGCCCGGGGCACGAGGCCCCACCCTGGGATCAGTTCTGCCCCAGCAGCACAGGGCAGTTCATGGGGCAATCCCAGCTCCAGGGGATGCAGCTCCAGCCTCCTTGCTTTGCCTTCTCACCTCACCCTTGGTTTTGTCCTTGGGCTGAAAGTTGTCCTTGGTCCCAAACTGGAGCAGGAATTGTTTTGTCTCCCTGCTCTGTGAGGAGAGCTCAGCAGCACTGAATATTGATGTTACTGTGAGTTAGATAGAAACACACAGCAACACACACAACAGGTGTGCAGGCAGAGGAGAAGAGAAGAACTCTCCAGTTTATTGTTGATTTTGTATCTATAAGTTTCTGGACAGTGCTCAGAGATTGGACAGAGAAGTTCCCACCTCTCCATCTCCACTGCTCACTTGAGAAGTCCATCAGGGGATATCTTTTATAAAGGAATGCAAACATGATTTTTGTTTATTTTTCAATTCATGAGAACTGACTCCACTATACTAAAACAAATCAGAAGGTTTATTTTCAAAGACAACATATGAAACCTAAAACTACCCCCCAAAACAGCCCAGAATCTAAAAAATATAAAAACTAAAACTCAAGGCATCAGGACACCTGGCCAAGGCATTTCTGTGAGGGGGAGGAACTCTCAGGATGATTGTTCCTGACATTATCACCTGGCTGTTACCTGCTTTGTGCACCTGCAAGACTGGGAATTCCTCAGTGCATTTCCATGACCACCAGGCCTTCAGACAGAGACCTGGCTGGGGAAATGAGTGATTACCCAGGGCTGCACCCAAATGTGCCTGGCAGGTGTTATTCCCTCCACTGTGGGTGTACTGAAGTCTTTCTTCCAAGCAGGAAAGCTGCACTAAGGTTCCCAAGGGCTGCAGCAAGTGGAGAAGCTGACACCATGGCAGACACCTTGCAGAGCAACTTGTGTGGGAGAATTTTCACAGAAAGGGTTTCCAAGCTTTACAGATAAGTCTCTTTGGCTTAGATTTTGCCACCAGAGACTGTACCTGGTTACTTCCTGACCTCACCACTGAATTCTTTCCTGGTGCCAGGCACTGAGGAGTTTGTTCAGGTGAAATGGCCTTGTCAGCTATTTCAGGGTTCAACAAACTGAATGCTCAAAGACCAGTTTGGATGCAACGGTTCCTGATCCAGAGCCACTGGGAGAGCTCAGGATCCAGGTTTTCCTGGCAAAGCCAGGAAACTTTCAGCTGTTGGATCAATGTCAAACTCTCCCAGTGGATTTCTGCCCGTGTCTCCTGAAGCACAGGCTGTGACACTGCTGTGGGCAGGAGGACAAAGGGGTGCCTTTTGCAAAGAGTTGGTTGGATACCCGAATGCAGAGCTGCCTTTTGGGAAGGCAGAAGGGAATAGGCTGGGCAGGAAGCAGGCAGTGCCTCAGTGTGCCTTGCCATATGTATATAATCAGGAGAGAAATGCCCATTCTGGGATGCTGGCCGTAATTACCAAGAAAGGAAGGCAATCCTGGATGATGGTAACACTCAAAGATGTTGCCTTAAAGGCACAGGGTCCACTTTCCTTATCACCCTGAAGTTGAGAGAGTTTGACACAGAGATGCTTTAGATTTGCAAATCATGGTACTTAACATCCAGGCCTGTGACACACAGCATTAATTATGATCACTTTGGGGATGCTCGAGGTTCTTAGCAGATGAGGATCTTCTTTTTTCTGTTCTGGGTAATAATTTGAATTCCCCCAACGGGCTCCAGGGCACTGTGGCATGAGGCTGGGAATGACAGTGTGAAGTAGGAAGGGTTAACAGAGTTACTGCTCTAAATTCCACTTTTCTTTCACCAATAGCAGAGCAGTCCTTGACGGGGCTCCCTGTTTAGTGTTTTCTGACAGCGCAGAAAGATCAGTGACTGCATGAAACACATTTAGTTTTCATTTGTGCTTTTTATGTGTCTCTTGTAATCAGGAGGCAATGCAAGCTCCAGCTTGTGGTTTATTGCTGTTGCTGTCTTCCCTTGAGCTGCCTGAGCAAAGCAGGTTGGATGGGAAGCAAAATGAGACCAGTTTAATAGCAGCAGCCAGACAGCCAGCCAGAAATAGCGGTGCTACAGGAGATGGAGTAAAGAAAATAATCCTGTCAGACTCCATTGCAGTCCAGGTTTCCAAATGGGAAGATAAAAGAGACATTTCTGAGTCTTTTCAGTGGAAGAAGGTCTAGCTCCCACGTAGCTTCTGCTGGAAACACTGAGGTGATCTCTGCACCAAAACAACAACCCTGCTTTTATTACAGGCTAAAGAGAGCCTGTGGGACCAGCCAAAAATCTTGTTTGCAAACACACAGCAGCCCTGGGACAGTTCTTATTACTTTAAGTGGGTTTTTGATTTCATCAGCACCTCCCAGCTCTTCTCTATTTCTCCCAGTAACACAGATCTCCACAAATTGCCACGTTTTGGGTCAGGCTGGGTTTCAGCAGCTCAGGAGAGGCTCAGTGCTGCCCTGACAGGCAGAGCCTGATGCAGGAGCTGGGGTGATTCCTGGGCTGTCCCATGCAGGGCCAGGAGCTGGACACTGATGATCCTTGTGGGTCCTTTCCAACTCAGGATTTTCCATGATTCTATGGGGTGGGCATGGAGATCATCAAAGAGAACTCGGTGGCTTGGTCTCAAAGTGTGAAATGAAGCTTTTAGAGACCAGTGTTTCCCCAGCCCCACTGGCAGAGCCCTGTGCTCTTGTCCAGCTGGTGCTGTCTGCAGGCAAGAGGTCTCTGTGGCACCACAGAGCATGGAAGGGAATTTGGGTGCTTCATCAGTCCCTTGGCCAGCAGATAGCCAAGGAAGACAAGGGCAGCAACTAACAGAGTGTAGATGAAAACTGATTATGAAACAGCACTCCAGCTTTCAGGCAGGGGTACTCCAGGGAAGAAAACATTCCCATGAATGGTCCCAGAGCCTGGAATGTTCAGTGAGCCTTTGCAGGGCTGTGCCCTGAGCAGGGTCACAGGGGGGTCCTGCTGCCCTTCCATTGCCTGGGGGGAGCAGAGGGGGAAGAGCAGGATTCAGAGGGACTGGAGGAGCTGAAATCCAGACAGGGCTGAATTTGGAGTCCTCCACCATCTGTGTGGTTGTCTGGGCAGGGATCAGCTTCAGCCTCCTGTGACCATACAGCTTTGCAGGATGCTCTGTGCCTCACAGGCTTTGTGCCTCACTCACCCCTCCCGGAATTGCAGTGGGTGTAAGTTTGGCCCACAGGCAAACCTCCAGAGCTGAAAACTCAGCCCTGCTGCTGTGGCCTTTGATCAGCACCGTGTGCAGCCCCTGGGAGAGGCTGGAGAGCCCAGCAGAGCAGTGATGTGGCTGCACAAGGGTGTCCCATCCCCTGCTGTCAGCCGGCCTTTGGGAGGGCACTCGCCCTGCCTGGCTGCTCTGCAGCCAAAGGGATGGGGAGGAGCGAGGCATCAGAATGCCAGTGCTGTTCCCCTAAATCCGTGGACTGAAAACAGCACTGCCACACCAAGGCTCAGCTCCAGCCCTCCCCCTCTCGGATCCCACACTGCAGCTCCGCGGATGAATCAAGCGTCTCTCCCCAGCTCAGGAGACAGACAGTGCTGAATAATTTGGCAGGGCTCTGCCGACCTCCCCGGCACAGCTGTCCTTGTGCAGGAGGAGTTACGTAAACTGAGATTTCCATCTCGGCTCCCCCTCACCCTGGGAGGTGGGAAGAGAGTGGCTGAGGGGGTTTGGGGGAGTTGGGACATCCCCAATCCCTGACAGGATCCATCCTTCAGCTCAGCCCTGCCTGGGCTGAGCAGAGCCCATCTCCCCCAGCCCAGCTGCTGTCCGAGGGCTCAGAGCAAAGCTCGCAGGCTCTGCCATCCAAACTCTTAGCAGGGCTTAGATTTATTTGCTGATATCAAGACTATTCAGGACAAAAGCACTCCAGAGGGTTCACTGAGCTTTAGGGTCTCATTTGGCTCAGTGTGGTCTGAGCTCTGCTGCGTGTCACTGCCCCTGTCCCATCTGAACACCCAGCCCACTCTAGGGTTAAATTAAATGTCCAAATGCTACAGAAAACTGCCCCTTGGTGTTCATGAAAAGCAGGCTGGGCTGCTTTCATCAGAGGGTTTCTGTAAGGTAAATTAGACTTTAAAAATGTAGGCTCAGAATCTTTTTTTCAAAAGTCAAAGAGCGTTGAAAGCCCTCATGACTAAAGATACCCAAAGACATGGCAAAGTGGCAGCGTGCCACACTCCCATTGCTCACAGCAGGCTGGGCAGAGGGAGGAGAGAGCAGGCAGGCAGGAAAATCAGGACAAATTTCAGGAGTACATTGGAAAACTCTGCTCCTCTGGGAAATCACAGAGTGGGTTCTGACACCTCAGTGCAAAAGGCAACTCGGCCTCTCCCAAACTTCTGCCTTCCCCAAATCATGAGCTGGTGTTTGGGTGCAGTTATAGTGAGCCCTGGCTTAGGCTTTGCCTAATTCCAGCTGTTCCCACAGCAGCTGCTCACCAGGGCAGCACTGCTGGGCTGGGGCTGTGTCCAGTTCCTCTGGGCTGGGGCTGTGTCCAGTTCCTCTGGTCTGGGGCTGTGTCCAGTTCCTCTGGGCTGGGGCTGTGTCCAGTTCACCCTGGGCTGGGGCTGTGTCCAGTTCCTCTGAGCTGGGGCTGTGTCCAGTTCACCCTGAGCTGGGGCTGTGTCCAGTTCCTCTGGTCTGGGGCTGTGTCCAGTTCACCCTGGACTGGGGCTGTGTCCAGTTCCTCTGAGCTGGGGCTGTGTCCAGTTCCTCTGGGCTGGCTGCTCTCCCTGGGCACTGGGGAGCTCCTCATCTCTGCTGAGGTGACCTGCAGGCATTGCTGCTTTCCATCCCTGCACAGACCCCCAGCCATCCCCCCTGACTGACCAACCCCTCCTGGAGCTGTGGCAGCCCCGGGGCTGTGCCCATTCCCTGGGCAGTGCCAGCACCTGTGGGGAAGAACCTTTCCTGATATCCCACCTGGATATCCAGCCATTCCCTGGGTGCTGTCCCTGTCACAGGGAGCAGAGATCAGAGCTGTCCCTCTGCTGATGATGTCAAAAACCTCACTGAGGTCTCCCCTCGTTCCCCTCAGCTGAACAAACCAAGTGCCCTCAGCTGCTCCTCCAGGCCCCTCCAGAAGGGCCTCCTTTGGATGCTCTCCAGTTTCTAAATGTCTGTTTTATATTGTTGTGCCCAAAGCTGCCCCAGCACTGGAGGTGAGGCCCCTCATGGCTCCAGGGCACTGCTGGTGGTCTGTAAAGCTGGTGGGGATGCAGTGATGATCCCCATTGAAGAGCCACCCTGTTGCCTGTTCCTCCTCCTCCCTGTGCCTCCCAGGGCTGGAAGGGCTGTGCTGTGCCTCCTCTGCCTCCCTTGGCTCTGCCAGCTGTGGTCCCAAGGCATGGGAAGTGCTGAGCTGTTCCCACACAGCTCTGAGCTGTTAGAGATCCACCATCAGATCCCCCAGTGTGTCTCACTGGTTACACAGAGCACCCCACTGATCTGTACAATAAATAAATGTCATTATCCCATGGTAGAGATGGGGAAGGGCTGAGGCAGAAATGTCATTTCACCTGGAGCCCCAGGAGCTGCCCTCAAAGGGCCTGGCTGCAGCTCAGAGCACAGAATTCCTCCCTGAGTCACTCTGAACCTCCTTTGGCACTGGAACATGCAGGGTTTGATAAAGGGGAGCACCAATAACCTACATATGCAGTGAGGAACTTGTAATGGATTGTTCTGTGGCTGGCATCTCCTGTCCTGTCAGCTCCTAAGAGGGATCTAATGACTCAGGGCTGGAAATGGCTCCTTCCCCATTTGTGTTTCACGGATGATTTGTTCTACAACAAGAAGTCGAGTGTGACCTAGCACAGAGCAAAGCACAACTCCTGAGAAAAGGCACCAGCCTAAATCCAAACCCTCCTTTGAGGTCTCCCTGTCCACCCCTGTGTGCCACACACTCAGGGGTTAATAGGAGGAATATGAGACTCCTGGAATGGGGTGAAGGGCTGGGACCAGGCCAGCTCCTCTCAGGAGCTCATTTGCTCCTCGAGTGCCCTGTGCTGCTGAAAGCCCTGAATGGCTTTTGGTCATGCTGCCATTTTGCACTGGTGACTGCAGATTGCCCTCCTTGTCATTACTGTTCTTCTTCCCCTCGAGTGTCCTGGAGGGCTTTGACCTCTCCTCTCCCACAGGCAATGCCAGGCACGAGGAGCTGTGCTCTGAACTAGTGGGCAGAAAAAAAGTTAGAGGTGAAAACTGGAGAGCAGGAGAAGGGGTACAGAAGACAAGTAGGAGCCAGAGGGCTCCTGAACAGTGATTTACAGGTACAATCCTTCCTGCAGGTGTCAGATCCACAACAGGAGCATAATTCATTGTGGGAGCCCATCCCAGCTTCCAGGCTTTCCAACAGGGCTCAGCCTTGCTTTCCTTACAACGGCCACGAGGGAGATTGCTTTCCTTCCAAGCACAGTTACATAAAGCCCTTGCAGCAGGGGACAGTGCTGGGGTGGCCCAGGCAGGTGCCAGGGCAGGGCCAGCCCCGAGCATGGCCACAGAGCCCAGCCCAGCCCTGGGGAGCAGAGCTTATGTAACGTGTCAGGACTTTGCTTTGTGCTCCCATCAAACCACTCTCCTTGGCTTCATCTTTTGCCTGTGAATCCTTAGTGCAGATTACGTGAACAGACTGCAGAGCATTATTCAGAGGAGCTTAATTAACCTCGGCGAGGGGAAGGAAAGGGAATTGTAGAAGCTGTAGGGTAAAAAAAGATCATATTTAGACAAATAAGTGCAAATGACCCAGATGCATCTATTTCCTTGGAGCCAGGCAGGCAGGCTGGGTGCTGTGCAGGGCTGCAGGTCTGTGCCACTGCTGCTGCTGCCATCCCCACACTGCCCCAGGTCCTGCTGCCCTACCTGCCCCAGCTCTGCTCCATCTGTCACCTCCTCTCACACCCCATCCCTCTCAGGACCCCAGGAGAGCAGCTCTTCCCTTTGCAGGATTAAGCACACTCAGATCATCTCTGATGGATGTTTGTCTAACCTTCTTTTGAAAATCCCCCAGGAATGCCATGCCAAGACTTCCCTATTTTGTCTGTTCTAGGGTTTAACTACTCTTCTAGATAGAAACATTTTTTTTTCCAAGTTTCTAATCCTGTTCTCCCTTGTGGTAAATTAAGCCAAGCCACAATCAAAATGGAGAATAATTGATCAGCAGCCTCCTTAAAAGAGGAGCAGCTTTCACTTACTGGAATACCAACAGCACATTCCTTTTTGGTTATGGCTTTTCTAGATTAAACAGCTCCATTTCTTTGGCCTTTCCCCACTAATAAGGTTTTGAGAGTCTTTTTTACATTTTCTTGCTGTTGCCTGATTTAACTACCAGAAATAATCTTGTGTGACATTCAGAAGTGGCCAGTGCAGAGCAGCCAGTGGTCACCCTGGCTGAGCCAGGGGCAGGGTAACAAACAGGACCATACAAACAGAGCCAGCCTGGGAACAAAGCTGTATCCTGGAGATTCCTCATTTCTTCACTTCTCTCACTCTGATTCTCTCCTTTGTCCCTGGATAACCAGGGGCAGGAGCAGCATTCCTGTCCCCCACAAAGCCAGAGCTCCTCTCAGCTCGAGTATCAGATAAATCCCCATTTTTGTGCACGGATCTGCTTTGTCCTCCTGCCATGCAGTACTGACACCAGGCTGCTGGAACAATCCATTTCCCTCCTCAGCCTCACAGCTGCTTTCCTTAACCTCGTGTTTCCCTTGACTCCATGGCTCTGCTGGGAAGAGGACAGAACTGTGCTGGACAGTGGTGTGAGGAGCAGCAGGTCCCTGGCTGAGCACTGCTGCACCTGGCAGAGAGCACACTCCCTTCATGGCCTCTGTGCTCTCTCCATTTCTATCCTCTGCATAAAAACTCCTTAAAACAAGGGTTTGGACTTGTTTGTTGTCTGCTGTAGGCCAGGTGAATACCTGCATTTTCTTGCAAGGTGTTTGAAGAGGGCCCTGCTTCATTAAGGAGCTGAGTAGTGTCTGTTATTCTTTAAAAGCTGTGGTAAAATGTCCACGGATCAAATAATTATTGTGCTTCCCATATTATGGGTGTTAAAATTTAGTCAGTTGGGAAATAATATCCTTTCACTGAGTGCTGGCAAGAAGAAGGGAGAATGAGAATAGGAAATGCTGAGCCCATTAAAAATTAAATTATCCAGTTACAGTTGTTAATCTGTGGACTGAACTTTCTGGAACCAGCTGTGGACAATGTGCAGGCACGTGCTGCTCATGAGATGTTTGTGTGGGGAATTAAGTGTCTCTTATAAATTCAGGGCACCAGTGTGGAGTTCATGGCCAGCAAGTGAGAATGGTCCTTCTTTTGGAGGAAAGCATTGGGAGAAGAGATGATGCATTTCTTCTGGAGTCATTATTGAGTTTCCTTCTCCAAATGACAGTGGAAGTGGCAGAGAGCAGCTTTGTTGTCCTTCCCTTGCTCAGCTCAAGGCCAGTGGTGTTTCCTCCTGTGCAGCTGAGCTGCTCTTCCCCCCTCCTGCATTTCACCAGCAATGACCTCTGGGGCCATTTGGTCTCCAGAGGCACTTGTAGGATTCCCTTATCTCCTTCCTGCTCCTCCAGGAGCTCCTGGGCAGCACCCTTATCTTCACATCCAGCACTCAGCAGCTCAGGAGCCCCACTGGAGACAGGGACAGCTCCTGCTGCATCCCAGGAGGGAAAATGTGTGGACCAGCTCAGTCAGACATGTCCAAACCCACAGAGTGTCCTCTGGAAGCACAAAGCTGGCAAAGCATTCACTTGGCAGTAGCTGTTAAAAAAAGCTCATAATGTTTTTGGAGTCAAAATTGAGGAGATAAGAGGGGGTAAAAATGTATTTAGTGTGTGTAAGGAAAGAGGCAGTGCACAGAGCCTGGGATTTTCAGAGCTGGTTGTTGATTCTTGTAACTCCTTTATCTCTCCACAGTCAGGAAAATTGCCTGGAAAGGTCCACAGGATCCACCCTCAGCAGAGCATGGTCTGCTGGGGCTGGTTCTGGGAGTTCTCAGCAGCAGTGGGAGGGGGAGCAGCTGCTGTGCAGCTGCTGTAAGGAGCACATCCCTGCTCCTGGGAGATCTGGGCTCAGGTTTTTTTGGAGAAGGTGGTGCAGATAAATGTGCTCTGTGAGAACCAGCCTCCCATTAAACCTGTGTGTGGTATTGACCTGATTGATCAGGCTCGGGGTGGCTCCTGCAGCCTTTCCACAGCACCAAGGGAAAGAAGCAATTTCCTAAGTTAGGGCGAGACTGAAAAGATTTTCTGTTGCCTATTCTGCCTGAAATACCTTTTTCTTACATTTTGGATTATCACTATTTCAGGCCTGCACCAGAGGAAAGTTTTTGTACAAGATATTTGTTAATGGAATTCCCCCCACTCCCTGCCCAGAGCATTCCAAAGGAAGGAGTCAGGATTTAAAGCCTGTGAGCTTCTGGCCAGTCTTGTGATAGTTAATACTGTCTGGCAGATTCATGAGCAAGTTTGCTAAATCGTTATGATGTAGAGTTTATTTTCCAAGATTAATTTGTTTAAAATAATACCTACTGCTTATCTTGAAAAAGCCTCGCTGCTAAATATTATTTCAATAAATAAATGCTGTACATTGCCTTCATTTTTCCTCTCAAATGAATCCTTTGACATAGCATTTATCTTTAGGGCATTCTGAAAAATCCAAAGGTATTTAGGTTAAATTGATTTAATATACCTAGATATTGCTTTTGAGAGTGGTTAGGGGAGGGAAATCTTGATTGTGTGTTGCTGAATTTGGTTTTAAATAAATCGAATCACCTTGTGTGGCCACGACTAGAGAATTAACATTCTGTTTTCTGATGATCATCTCCTGTTATCTGAGATAACAGGCACAGGGATGTGGGGCCAGTGGGGAATTTACTTTTCCTTTCCCAAAGCAGAGGAATGAGCTGTTGCTGAAAAACAGGGAATAACCAACTGAGGAAAGAGATGAGCATGAACAGGTTTGGTTGAAAGGGTTATAATTATCAAGGTGAGAAATAGAAAAAAAAACCCCTAAGCTGGACCATGAGGTTAAATCCAGGGTGGAATGAGACCAGGGGTAGGATTGGAGTGCTTTGAGCTGAGAATCAGGGGGATTTCTCACCAGTGAGCTGTGTGTGAATGGGAAATGGGCCCCAGGGAGAAGGGATACCAGTCCCCCCAGGGTGAGGGAATTTGTGTGGAAAACAGATCTGGATGGGGCATCCTGTGCTGGCTCCAGCCTGGTGGGCTCCTGGGGGGCCTGGGCCTCACAAAACTCACCCTGTGGAGCAGAACCTCCCCTGTGGGAGTGCTGCAGCATGTCACCTGCTCAGGGGCATGTCTGGGTGCCTACAAACTGGATTTTGCAGCTCAGGGGATGTGTGCTTTGTTCCTCTCTGCCCGTGGGCTGAGATGTGTTCAGAGCAGGTGAGGCTGGGAGGATCTGAGCAGCTTTCACCATCACTGCTTCCTCTTCCTCAGCTCTCCCAGGAACTGAAGGATCTGAGCAACTTTCACCATCACTTTCTCCTCAGCTCTCCCAGGAACTGGAGGTTCTGAGCAGGTTTTACCATCACTGCTTCCTCTTCCTCAGCTCTCCCAGGAACTGAAGGATCCTACAAAGTTTCACCATCACTTCTCATCACTTCTTTCTCTTCGCCTGCTCTCCCAGGAACTGAAGGATCTGAGCAGCTTTCACCATCACTCCTTTCTCCTCTTCAGCTCTCCCAGGAACTGGAGGATCTGAGCAGCTTTCACCATCACTCCTTTCTTTTCCTCAGATTTCCCAAGAACTGGAGGATCTGACCAACTTTCACCATCACTTTCTCCTCAGCTCTCCCAGGTAGTGAAGGATCCTACAAGGTTTCACCATCACTTCTCATCACTTCTTTCTCTTCCCCTGCTCTCCCAGGAGGTGAAGGATCTGACCAGGTTTCACCATCACTCCTTTCTCCTCTTCAGCTCTCCCAGGAACTGGAGGATCTGACCAGGCTTTCACCATCACTTCTTCCTCATGTCTCCCAGGAATTCCCTGCTGAGCTCAGGCTCTCCATGAGCTCTCACCATGATCCCTTCTGCTCTTCCCTGTGCAGGACCTGATCCGAAGGGACATCCTGTATTACAAAGGGCGCATAGACATGGATAAATACGAAGTGGTGGATATAGAAGATGGGAGAGATGATGACTTCAATGTCAGCATGAAGAATGCCTTCAAACTCCATAACAAGGAGACTGAGGAAATGCACTTATTCTTTGCCAAGAAACTGGAGGAGAAGTTACGATGGCTTAGAGCTTTCAGAGAAGAAAGGAAGATGGTAAAAGAAGATGAAAAGATAGGTGAGGAATGTGGAAATGAATCTGAAAGGAGGTTGTTGGTGGTGTTTAATTTAGCCCCAATGGGTGGAGGAGCCTGCTTTTTTTTTTTTTTATGGTAAAATTACAGTTCATCCTTGTTGAAATGTCCTTGGTTGCTCTCCTAGCCATAAATAGGTCTCTTTCCAGCTCAGTTATTGTTCTTTCTGGCCCTCAACAAACAAATTCTGCCCATAGCTCAAGCCTGGAGCTGTGTGGGTGTGTGGGAGAGGCAAGTCTTTGGCCACCCACCTTCAGGGTCTCCTGGCTGCATCCTCCTGCTCTGCTTAAGGATGTTTCATGCAGAGGGGAGGCAGCAAAGTGAGTGGCAGCCCTTCCCTTGCACAGCCCCTATACTGACCGTGACCAGTGTCAGCCCAGGCTCAGCTTGTTGCTCAGCTCTTTATGCCCAGGCATATTTATGACACCACATAAATAAAAATGCCTCTAATCTTACTTTTCATCCAGCCCCCTGCACAAGTGAGATTAGAAAGAGGCCACGGTGGAGTCGCTTTTGAGTAGAACACCCAGAGTGTTTGCAAAGAGTGCAGAGCATCCCCTTCCCCAAAAGGAAACGAGGCTTTGTGAGCAACCTTCTGAATTGTGTTTGCCGTGTTCCCTTTTTCCAGGCTTTGAAATTTCTGAGAATCAAAAGCGGCAAGCGGCAATGACAGTAAAGAAAGTCAGTAAGCAAAAAGGTAACCGGCAACACGCTCTGTGCCTGGTGATGTGAGGGTGGAGCGGGCTGGGCTGAATCCTGCTGGGCTGGGATCCAGCATCCCCTCAACTTCCCCCTCCCTTCTCTTTTTATATCAAATACCGTTTGTGCTTTGTATCCTTCCTTAATGTATCTGTGGGCCAAATTAATCTCTGGTCGAAGGTGGTGGGAAGCCAGTGGAACTTGCACCAGAGATGAATTTGATCTCGTGTCTCCAGTCTGATGTCCAGAAGCTGTCCCTGGGGGCAGAAATCTATCTCAGTTGTTTATCTCAGGCTGAAATGGGAGTGAGTGCGGAGGTGTGTAGAGGTTCTGCTAATTCCCAAAGTCTCCCATTAGCAAAAAAAAAAAAAAAAAAATTAAAAAAAAATTGCTAAAATGCTGGAACTGGGGAGGGAGTACCCCTTTCCTGCTGCTGGAAAGGAAAGGGACACTCTTATTTCCTGGGGCTGCCTGTAACTTTTTAAGGACAGCACAGTAGCATCAACTCTAGGAAATAAAGTATTTTAGTAAAGACCTTGTATCTCTGGAATGTCAGATTCATTTCCCCAGCCAGGCAGGCTGCAGCCAGCTGAGCACCACCCTGCCTGCTGTTAGGCAGAGTCTCAGCTGGCCAAAGCCAGGTTAATTCTCTCTCGCAATAACTCTTGCAGCTACAGGTTTGGAAATACTCCACACAGAGGGAAGGTCAGAGAGGTCAGTCCTCAAGTTCTCCAAAGCTTCACACAGTCATGGATGTACTGATTTGTTACCAAAGTACCATAGCACAAGTAGGCCTACAAAGTGGGTTTGGAGAGAGCTCCTCAAGGCTTGGCTCAGGGCAGGTGCAGGCAGGTTGGTCCCCGCTCTGTGCAGGTGTTTTGGGGGGTTTTGCAGAAGCTGAAGGAGCTCTTTGCTTTCTGCCTCACCTGTGTGTTGTCTACTGGCTTTGCTGGTCCAGGAGTGGTTTGCCAGGCCAGCTGTGAACTCCTTGGTTTGCTGTGTCTCTCCATTGTCATCAGTCTTCTCCTCTCTACTAACTTCTTTTGTTGTCTCCTGAGATGTTCTCTAAAAACTCTCCTGGCCAGATGTTCTAAGCTCAGAGTGTGCCCACCCAGAGCAGGCCCAGGTGCCTGACACTGTCCCAGCCCCTCAGCACCTGCATGTCTGTCCCTCAGCACGGGAGCATCCACAGGGCTCGTGGAACTGCACAGTGAGAGAGCCTGACTTGCATGACTGCCCTGACAAAACCAGGGTCAATTACTGCTAGCTGTTCAGTTCATTATATTATTAATTAATAGAGGTATTAATTAATAATTGTACTGTTCAGCCAGTAAGTGACACAGTTCAGAGGTGCCTGAGCATGCCTGCCAGTATTCCCACGTAAATCACTGGACTTGCATCCTGACAAATACAATCTGCCTGACAGGACTTGTGTCTCACACAGCAATTGCTCTCTGTCTGCTCTCTTTGTCTTTCTCTCTCTTTCTCTCAGAGATGAAAAAGGAGGGGTTGTTATCTTGGGCTTCTCGGACTATGAAATTCATTAGCTGCTAAAACAGCAGTCAGCATTTCTTTAGTGAAGAACGAGCTTAGGCTGTGGCACTGGCAGTTCTTTTTCTGGGATTAAGTCCTCGAGCCAGACAGAAGTTCAGTCACAGCCCAGCACCGAGTTAAGCACAGCCTGGTTGGTTTTGGTATGTGAAATCTGACAAACAACAAATAGGGGCATTAAAAGGGTAGCTCTGTGTGGTGATCATAGCCCAGTCTCAGGCTGATTAAATTAAATATTAACACTGAGAACTCTTAGTTTTGTTACTCTGTAGTTTGTCTTGTGCCCCAGACCCAACAAGGCTGCCAGAGCAGGAGGCTGCTGGCACTGCTCAGAAGGGAGAGGGAGGAGGAAACTCCTGAGAGCTGGCTTTTGGTGATTGATTTTTTAAATCTTACCCTATGCATTTTACAGATTTCGACAACATTTCATTTTGCCAAGACCTTGGGGCTGTGGGTGTGCCCGTGCCAGGGGCTGCTGCTGCCTCTGCCCTCCTGCAGCCCCCAGGAGAGCTGGGAAGGGCTGGGAGCTGCTCTTGGAGCATCAGTTGTACCTGAAAAGCAAGGAGGCCCTTCAGAAGGAGGAATAGGTCACTGTGCTCAGTAGAAGTATTTATTTATTTAAATGCAGGATGGTCTCAGTGGCTGCAGCAGGGCCTGAGAGCTCAGCAGCTGGAGGTGCTGCCAGCCCAGCTCCTGTGTCACAGGATGCCTATTACAGACTTGTTCCTAGATTATCTCACTTGTTCCCTGCACCTCTTAAATGGGAAACCATGGTAATTCCCCTGTCACAGAACACTTAAGGAAGAGAGAAAAGCCGTGAAGGAGGTGAAATGGAAAATGCAATCAACTTTGTTAGAGGTGAAGCAGAAAAACATTTTTCAAATAGTATAAACTGCTGCTTATTTCATGCACTGTTGTACCACACCTCCCAGAAGTATTGCTCTGGAGATGGCTGGCATGTGTTTGAGAGGGAGGCATTTAAACCTCAGCTGGCTGCAGCAGGAGAGGGGGAGAGCAGCTGAGAGCAGCAGAAGAAACCATAAAACTCTGCTTTTTAAACGAACAGGACCTTGATCCAGGTGACTCGGTGAGAACACACTCCGAGTGTTTTGAGAAGTGTTTGGTGCCCAGCTGAGGGTGCTGTGTGGGGCAGCAGCTCCCTCGTGGCTCCCAGGTCTGCCCAGCAGTGTGTGCAGGGCCAGGCTCCCTGCCAGACACACTTAGTGATGGGCAGCATCCCAGGATTTGCACTCCTTATTGGATTGGGCACAACGTAACGATATTAGACCAGGTGCCTTAAGAGAGCATTCAACCAATTTTTGGCCTTCTTCAAGTCCATTAGACATCCAGTGAATGGGTAGTGCTGGCTCTGCACCTCACTGGCAGAGGAAAGGGCTGGTTGCTGCTGGTTGCCTTTTGCTTTGGCTGCTCAAGGTTTTTGCCTCTTGGTTCAGCTTCCTTCAGTGCCACGGTGGGAACTGGGAACAGACTCAGTCTGGTGTCTCCCAAAAACAGGGAAGTGATGGGAGAAATTTATTTGTTTTATCTTACCAAAACAACCCAAGCCCCTTCCTGCAGCCCTTTGCAGGCTGCAGCCAGGCTGGAGGGCAGGGACTGTGCAGAGCCTGGGTCCCACCAAGGGACATGAGGGTGGCACTGCCAGCACCACGCTGGTCACTGACTGAAGGAGTAAAAAACTGCCTTGAATGGATCCCTTGTGGATCTCCACTCCATCCTTAATTTAGACCAAGGTTAGTCCAGGGTAATTTTTCCATTTCTAAGCATTTGAAAGAGGAAGCTCGTGGAGTGTCTCTCTCCATGAGGGGCCTCTGTTCCCTGGCCAGCTGTGATCCCCCTCCAGGGGTTGGTGTTTGCAGCCTGCAGGAACACTCAGTTCCCTGTCTGATCCCCAGCTCTGGCCCCCTGCAGGACAGCCTGTCCACGGCAGGGATATTTGGTCATATCCTAGCAGCTGCCAGCCAGTGGTGTCAGGGAATTAGAGACCCTTCCAGGAAGGAGACTCCATTCTTAAAGCACCACTTCCCACTTTGGGAAAAGGAACAGTCTGGTGAGATTTAAAGAAATGATTTCAAGTAAGTGAAGTAAAGATTTAGTGTGAGCTGGGGGTGTTTCCCACCTCAGGAGAGCTCTTGAGCCCCACCCTCCATGCAGCTCCTCTCCCTGCCCTGTGCACTTCCCCAGGAGATGCCCTGACAAGTCTTTGGGATGAGGTAAGCAGCGATCCAGTCCGCATCACCCGAGAAAGATGCTGTCACTACAGCTGCCCGTGAACACAGCCATGCAAACCCAGCAGGGGTTAAATCATCAGCCGGCATGAACTGCCTTGGCCTGTCACCAAGCACCCTCTGAATCACTGGATTTTCCTGTTAATTTATTCCTTTCTGATCACTTGAGCTCACAGCCAACTATGTCACACAAACCCTGACCCAGACACACAACAGCTTCTCTGACTTCCCACTCTTCTGCACTCGAGGCTCTCCCAGCAGCCGTGCCCAGCAGAGCTGGGCAGGACAGGGCTGCCCAGGGTCCCTCCCGTGCTCCCCTCGGCTGTTGAATCCCATTTTATTGCCTCTTCCTTGCTGACAAGATTGACGTGGCCCTGCCGTGTTTCCCCAGCGCTTCACACGTGTAGGCACAGCCCCGGGGGATTGCGAGAGCCTGAGCAACCACAGCCCGACTGCTTGAAAACAGCGAGGGGCATTTGCATTTTCGGATAATCAGGGTCACTTCCCTTTTTTCGCAGCGCAGGAGGTGAAAGAAGGGAGCTGATCGTGTTGTCGGTGGTATTTCCCCCGAGATTCAGGGCAGCCTCAGAGTTTACCCCATTTCTTGTAAAACCCAGACCCCCCCAGCACTCTCTGCACCGTCCCACTGGTGGCATCCAGAATCCAGCTGGAGCCCCCAGTGTCCCCCAGGAACCAGTCAGATCTGCAAGCGAAGGCAAATCAGGAATAAATCCTTGTCTGGGGGGGCCTCTGAGCATGGTACCGGTGACATTTGCTGAGCAAATCCCCCCGGGCAGATTTTTAGTGAGTTGTTAATGGCTCTGGTGGGGAGAGCCAAGGTGTTGACATAGTGACATGTTGAGATTCCCACTGAAATAAGTTTGTGAGCCCAGATACTCCTGCACCTTCAGCTGGGTGAGGGGTTTTAGGAAGGGATTGCTCCCCAGAAGCTGCAGCAGCATTCCAGGGCTAAACTAATCCTTGCTATCAGTGAAACCCAGGGAGTGAGCTGTGTGATCAGCCTGCAGGGTGCTGGAGGAGAGGGAGGCAGTGCAAACACAGGATGGCAGAAATTAGTTTTCACCCAGCTCTGATAGATAAAGCCCCAGTATCATTTATTCCATCTTGCCTCGATTAGCTTTTCTTATCACACGAGGAATCATTATCTTAATGTCTGCTCTAATGACATCAGGCTGCAGTGGCAGACTTGATAAATAGACTCCGGAGGGTCGGGTTAGCTCAGCGTGTGTAGGTAGATGTCGTGGTTGTCTGGGGAACACCAGGACATGAGATGACTGTTTCCTCCTGCATTTCTCAAGCTGCAGCCAGCCCTCTCCCTCCTGAAGAGGGAAGGGAGGTTCGTGGTTAGAAAAGGGGGCTGAGGCATGTTCTCCTGACTGGTGGCATCCCTGGAGTGAAATCCCGGCGGGGTAAAGAGCCGTGGCTGAGGCACCACTGAAATTCCTCTGGAGCTGGGCAAATAAGGCAAAGTGAGAGCTGGGCGATTGAGCAGGGAGGTGTAAAGGGAGGAAATCCAGCTGGTCAGGACCGCCTGGGGAGGCAGAGGGCTCCTGTTGACAGCTCCATCCTCACCTCGGGGACAACCAGCTCCGGACACATCGTCCTCTGCCAACACCTGAGCCAGGGAGTGGTGGGGCAGTGCTTTGAGATCCTCTGTTGAAATGTGCTGAAGAGGGCAAAGGGCTGGACCCACCCAGCCGGTTCTGCTCGTTTCTTTGCCTTAAACTCGTGGCTGTGACAGGAGTAGTTCACCATACGACAGCTAGTGCTCTGCAGGTTTGTCTCTGGCTTCCCGCAGGGAGGGGTTACGGTGATCAGGAGCAAGCTGAATTTGGGGGGGGTTGGAGCATTTCCTAAAATGCTGAGCTGTGAGGGGGCTGGAGGGTTCCTTGCGCAGCCCTGGCCAGGGCAGGGCTGCCAGCAGGGGTGGCGATGTCGCTGTCCCCTCCGCAGCTCAGGCTAATGAGCAGCGTGAGACCTGGACAGCAGGGTGGGGGCAAAGCCTGGGCAACAGCTGCTGATCAAAGGATAAGCTCAAATCTCCTAGGTGGAGGATGCAGTAAACAGCTTGTGAGGCAAGTTTCCATGGTTATGTGGAGGAGATGTGCGTGTTCTCCGTGTCTGTGTCGTGTGAGCCCGGGGAGGGGCCGTGTCCTGCTGGATGATCCGTCTGCACGAGTCCCTGTGGATTGCCTGTGGGTTACCAGCATGCTTCACGTGCTGCTGAAATCGTGTTGTAACCTCAAAGACGAGAGACACTTCGAAAAAAAAAAAGAAAAAAAAAAACAACCCTAAAAAAACCAAAATCACCCACAAAAAAACCCCCATCCCCAACCTAGAAGGAAAAAACGAGACAGTTTAAAATCTTTTAACTGTTTCCTTCTGAGCCGAGAAATCCGAAAGGCTCCAAGTGACGTTGCCTGGTGCTATAAAAAGACATGATTTCAAGTGACAGCGCAGCATCTCTCACCAGTTTTGTCTAGCCAAATTACGAATCTGGGAATTTTCTTGTTCTGCTCGGGAGCAGCTCTGCCCATCCCCGCCCTGTGAGCGATCCCCCCGTGCAGCTGCAGCCGCGCTGCAGAATGGGGCACGAACCAGCAGAAGGAGCTCCAGCTCTGCCCGTGGGGTGGAGTTGGCTGCCGTGGCTGGAAATCGGTGCTCGCCCATCGATTCTTCCCTTTGTGCTTTGAATTCCGCTCGCCACGCTGCCCAAAATTGCCTTGGAAAAAAAAGCTTTTTGCTCGTTCCTTTCTGGTGAGTTGCAGCGGAGTTATGGCTTTGCATATTAAAAAAAAATTTCCCTCAAGAGACAATTTTGCACGATGGCCCCGAGTTCTGGTGAGGGAACAAACCACTTCAGAGCAGAACAGAAAAATACCCGCCTGCCAGACTTTTCCCAGAATTGCTCTTTCTTAGGATTCAAAGATGTGCAAATTAGGTGAAACTTCCCCTCCCAGTTTCTGTTCCCCAGAACATGGGTATGCCCCCCCAAAAAAATGCAGAAGTCCTTCTTGGGGGCACCTCAAGCCCTGGCAAAGTGCTGTCTCACAGTTCCACAAGGAAATGCAGTCTGGAATTCCCAGAGCACAGTGGTTTTATTTGCATGTCCCACACACAGCAGTGGTGCATGTCCTTGAGATGCACAGGTTTGATCCTTCAGACCACTGGATAAATAAGAGAAATGTGAAACCTTCAGCTGCTTATGCAAGTAGAACCAGCCAGGAGCTTTTGGCATTCATCCAGCCCAGATGTTGAGCCAGTAGCCCAGATGTTGATGCCAGTAGCCCAGATCCCACACGTGCAGCTGTGGGAAGAGCTGTTTTACTGAGGGAAGGGACAGGCTGTGCGTGGGTGTGTTCCAAGCAAGGACAGACATTTTTCAGGAGTTTTGGGAAAGAGCTGAGCAGGGTTTGGTAGTGATCTGGCCAGGGGAGTCTGCCCTTTTCCCTTTTGGAGAAGACAGACTATGGATTCCATTCCTTGCAGTAACTCCATCACTGTCAGTGGGCATCAGCCAGACTGTCCTTTCTCTACTTCTTCAGCTTTCCAAGTGCACGGCATTTTGCTGATCCAGGAGATTTCCTAGCATTTTGTATCACCATTAAAATACATCAGTTCACCCTCCTCCCTTTGGTTGAGAGGCAGTAAAGAGCCCAGCCACAGGATGCCAAAGCCATGGGGCCATGTCACTAAAGCAAGGTGGCTTTAAAGACTTCCAAAGCTAAAAACCATTTCTGTGTCCCCACCCCCAGGAGCAGCTTTAGAGTCACAGCTCTTCTGTTGTAGAACATGAGTAATTTTAGTGGCACAGGGACTGTTTGCCTTTGAGGTAATTCCTGGTCAGTCTGAGAGCCAAAGCAGATTTATTTCCCAACTCTAGCCATGTAAGGGACCTGTAACAGATCCTAACATTCCCACTGAGCCTAAAATCCCTCAGCAGTCTCTCCTGGGAAAATTGGCCAGGGGTTGGTGGCCTCCAGGAGAAGGTTTACACTCTTGAATGGGCTCAGGGCTGGAGTTTGTCCTCTGCAGTTGGTCTCACTGGCCATTGGGCAGCCTGGAGATGGACAGCTCAGAGCAGGGCAGTGCCAGGAGAAGGGGTGGGAGAGCTGGGCAGAGAGGAGCTCAGAGCCCTGCCCTTCTGAGTTTCAATCACTGTGTGATTGAAATTCAGGCTGTTCCTTGGGGTTCTGTACTGACCAGGGTGGTGCAGACGTTGTGTCAGGTTTCCTGCAGCTGCCCCTGCCCTGGGGTGACCCCAGCACAGCTCTGGGGCTGCCCCTGGCTCTGCAGGAGCTTGGGAATGCAGAGTAGAGGAATCATTGATGAGCAGCTATTCCAGCATGCAGGTACACATGCAGAACATCTCCAGGTCGCTCTTTCCAAGTAAGTTTGAAATGCTAATTGTGATGAATTTATTAAAGCTTAATGAGTGCAAATCGCCGAGCAGTTTTTGCCCACTGTGAGGAACGATCTTGGATATTCTCTACAGTGGACAGAGAGCTGCACAAAACACAGTAAAGAAGGGGAACTCAGTTAGATGTACTCAAGACATCTCCATTTGGAGGAGTTTCCACCCTCGATCGGTAAATTCCGTAGCAGGGAGAAGCGACTCAATTCTCTTGCCTCACGCCACGCCTTAGCTCCTGCCCCAAAGAGGTGCTGCCTGCCCAAGCAGCACGTGGCCCAGCTGTGTGGTGAGCTCTGTGGGTGCCCTCGTGAGGCTTTCCCTGTGTGTCAGTGCCCGTTGTCCGTGCCCGGCCAGCACTGGTGTGTCTGTGTGTGGTAGGAGCCGCATTGCTGTGCACACCTTGCTCTGGTACCTGGGTGCTAATCACCGTATTTTGCCTTCTCCAGCACCTTCCCAGCCGAGGATCTCAAAGTGTTTTACAAACATTAATTAATTTAGCTTCACCACCCTCCTGTGAGGTAGGTGGGGGATGCCATCCCGCTGTCCAGACGAGGACACTGAGCTGCTCGGGGACAGTGGCCTCGCTGCTGTGGTTAAAGCCCGGGGAGGCGACGGCCCCCTCCCGCAGAAGGAAGAGCAGTTCTGCATGATCCAGAGATGGCCAGAGCTTACAGCAAGCTGCTCCACAGCCCTGCTCCTCTCTCCTTCCTGCAGTCACGGTTTCCAGCCGGCCCCGCTGCCCCGAGGCTGAAGGAGGGGTTGTCCTTGTGGGGAAGGACATCCAGACTGTGTCACTGTGCCCCGTAGGCTGCGCTTTGGTGGTGACACGCATCCCCTCTGGTCCCCTTCAGTCGCCCAGAGCCCCCCTTTACACGCCATGCTTTAACAGCAGGATGCTGAGCCCCCCTCGTGCCGTGGGAAAGCTGTAAGGGCAGCATCCCCTCTGCCCGTTCCTGCACAGGAGCTGTGGCTCACCTGTGTGGGACCCGAACATCTCAGCCCTGAAAGCGTAGCATCGCCAGCCCAGCCGTGGCTGCCAGCTGGGATCGAGCAGAACCGGCCTTTCCTGCGTTGTGTGCAGCCGGTTTGGGGCTGAAACCAGACTGGCGGATTGAGAACAAACCCTATGGAAAAGTCCTAAACAGTTCCTNGGGCAGGGCTTCTCCCAGCGCAGCTCGCTCGGTTCCGCGCGGAACCGGAGCGGGGCCGGTCAGCGGGGCACGGCGGGGCCAGGCTGCTGCCCAGGGCGAGCTGGGGGCTGGGAGGGCGAGCAGGAGCTTGGAACGGGTCCGGTGACACCGGAGCGGGATGAGCTGGCCCCGGCGGGGCAGGGCCCGTCCCGGCTCTGCTGGCTCAGCGCTTTCCCTCGAGGGGGGCAGAGCCCTGCCCGGCAAAAGCAGCGCATCCCATCCCAGCGCATCCCATCCCAGCGCAACCCATCCCAGCCNCCATCCCAGCGCATCCCATCCCAGCCTCGGAGCGCCGGCGCAGGGAGGCAGCTCGGAGCCCAGAGGTCAGGCAGGCACCGCGTCCTGGAGATTGGCCAGCACTGGCACGTCCTGGCGTGTGGGACCCGGTTATGGAGCGATAAGGAGCGATAAGGAGAGATAAGGAGAGATAAGGAGCGATAAGGAGAGATAAGGAGAGATAAGGAGAGATAAGAAGCAGTAGCATGACGAAGAACGACTATTGACCCGATTGCTCTTTGACTGATCTGTTTCTTTTTCCCCCCAATCATCGATGCAGGTGTGAGCTACTCCAAGTCGGTTCCTCCAGCCTACCCACCACCCCAGGATCCATTAAATCAGGGACAATACATGGTGACAGATGGCATATCCCAGTCCCAGGTCTTCGAGTTCACCGAACCCAGACGCAGCCAGGCACCATTCTGGCAAAACTTCAGCAGGTTAACACCATTCAAAAAATAATACCTAGAGAGATGGAGAATTTTAACTTAAAAGAACTAAAATTTAAAAAAATAAAAATAAATAAAATTATATTTATAGATGGACCTTTTTTCGGAGAAGCACTGTTGCAACTAAATATATATACATATATATATGTATACACACATTTTAAAAATAATAATATATATACATATATGTATATATATAGAAGGACCAAAAACTTTTTTTGTTGTTTTTGGGAAGTAATCTGCTACTAGATACTAGGAAGCACCAATGATTTCTAACCATGTGACCTGTTTTATTTTATTTTACTCCATTGGTTGGACATTTTTGTTGTTCGGTTTTTATTTTATTTTTTTCCCTCTGTTTTCCTTCACTTCCATCCGAGTCGTCATTGGCATCCCAGAATGCTTTCTCGCTTGTGTGACTCCGTCATGGAACTTCCTCATGGACTACATTGGTGTATATTTTCTTTGATTTTATTTATGGGGGGGAGGGGGTGTTGTTTGTGTTTTTTTTGGAGTGCTGGGAGGTCTCTGCTCCCTCTCCCTCCCTCTCCGTCCCTGGCTGGGCCCGGCGCTGTCCCCGTCCTGCATCCCGGTCTGAGCCGTGCCTGTCTGGATGTGCTCCCCGTGCTCCCGCTCCGCTGCGCAGTATTTCTCTGGCTTTAACTGTTCTCTCGTGGGCAGGTGAAACCCAGCAGAAGGGCAAGCAGCTGTTTAGGAAGTGAGAGATGGGTTTTCCTCAGTTTATTTTTTTATTATTTTTGCGGTTTTTTCAAGCGCTTGTCTTTTTCTCAATTCGGTGTGATCCGTTCACACGCGGAGTAAGACGGAGAAAAGAGAATCAGGGGCTTTTCTTCTTTTTTTGCTTTGTTTCTGTGGGCTTATCTTTGATTTATTTTCTTTTCAAGCTGAGACACTTGAAAAGCCCACTCCTATCTTTGTTTTCCACGCAAAGATAAAAAGCTTAAAAACACCCGATGGCTTCATGCCCCCATCACAGAGAGGAAAATTGGCTCGGAGGCTCCGACAGGCGGCCAGTTTTCTGTCTTCAGGAACTAAGGTCCCATCCTTTGCCCCCCTCAGCCCGCAGTGCAGCCCCTCCCGAAGCACTCATCGCCCCTTGCAGGAGCAGTGACCCCAAGAGCGATGCCCGTGGATGCTCCCAGTGCCCCCCGCACGCCGGGACCCCCGTCCCGTTAGCGGCAGCATCCTCGCCCCGGCCCAGCTGAGCTGGAAGCCGAGCTGCAGAGGGGCTGCGCCCCTTGCAGGAGCCGGGCTGAGGGGGTCCCGGCTCTGTGCCCAGCCCCTGGGGCTGCTGCAGCCCCGGCTCCTCCGGGGGCAGCGCCGTGGCTCTGGAGCCATGGATCAGCCCAACCCTCCAGGTGTCTTTCTCTCTCTTTTTCTCCCTCTGGAGAGTCACAGCTCTATTTTTAAAGACCCTTCCTACAGTTTCAGCCCTAAGTACATTTGTTTGCAAGTGCGGGAGCTTATGGTTAAGCTTGTAAAACAGACCATTGTCAGGAGGAGGATTTTTTTTCTTTTTCCTAGGGCAAATGAGACTGTTTAACCAGATTTAGAAGATGAACTTGAAATCTTTGCAGAGCTATTCTGCAAGCTCCTTTGAAAATGTGGGATGAAGTGATTGATCACGGTATTTGTCATTTTCTTTGGAATCTGATCCACCATATAAGCACCCCGGACAAAGAGTGTGGAGATACTTTTTNCCCCGGACAAAGAGTGTGGAGTTTTTTTTTTTTTTTTTTTTTTTTTTTTTTTTTTTTTTTTTTTTTTTTGCCCCTAAGAAATCCAAGTGAATGGGAAGAGCAGAGAGTGTGATTTCATTGTTTCCATGGAGCCTGTTTTATTTCAGGGCATATCACAAGGGCGGCATTATTTTTATTTAAATCCAGAAATAATCTCTTATGCTTTTGAATAATCTAGAAACTATCAATAACCAGCAAAGCCAGATTAGTGTTTTGGAGAGGAGGAGTGGCCCCTCTGTGACAGGCAGCAGGCAAACACCAGAAATCCCAAATAGGAAGCAACCCAATTTTATATCAGAAATTATTTTTATGCTCTTTTGTACCTTTGCATTTTTATGGCTAGACTTTAATATGGGATACATAGCAAATATTATTTTGTTTCTTTAACAGAATGGGTATTTAAAGCAGTGCATGAGATGGGTTCTTATCAGTTAACTGAAATGTTTTACTCTTTCTGAATGGCTGGAGAGAGGCAGAGAGAGAGAGAGAGAGAGAGAGAGAAAGAGAGAGAGATTCCAAAATGTTGTCAACGCAATGAAAATTCCACTTAGTCCTTTTGCCTTTTTAATTGCTTAGGGAAAAAAAGAAAAAAAAAAAGACCAACCAAGTAACAAGCACATTAGTTAAGCCTGTTCATTTACTGTTTTGTGCCTCAGAGAGTGAGAATGAGACATCCATAATTTTTATGAGAAGATGCTTCCTAAATATTCAGCACTAGGAAAAAAAGAAACACCACCGCCACACCATTATTTGCATCATAAATCAAGATCTGACAAGGCCACTTGTTGGACTCGCAGCTTCTTTGTTAAGTGGGAGGCGAGGGGCTGGGCCCGCGGGCCTGCAAGAAAGCTCTTGCCCTCCCTAAACTGCCGAGGTGCCGCGGGAGATGGAGCGTTGGCACAGAGNCCCCACCCTCTCCAAAAAGTCAAACAAGAACCAACCTAGGTGCATCTAACAGTTGTAAATAGAAAATACTACATAGAGAAATATATTTGAAATTTGTTTCAGTTTCTGGATGGGCACCAGCCGTCCATTGCAATGTTATTGATAGTACACTGTGGTGCTTTGGGTTTCTGGTTTTGTTCTCTTTATGCTCTGTCATCTTTTCATTGCAGCTACATTTCAGGGAACATGTATATTTAGTAGCTATTGTAAGTTCTGCATGGCATCACCAAGCTTATTTTTCCTTAAGAAGAAAAGAAGAGTCTGTAGGAGCTTAAAGGCACTATGACGACAGGGACCTGTAGCAGAGAATTAAAAAAAAAAAAAAAAAAA
>VXBS01000854.1:520311-547266 GCA_013400255.1 Sitta europaea | reverse complement strand
AGAGAGAGAGAGAGAGAGAGAGAGAAAGAGAGAGAGATTCCAAAATGTTGTCAACGCAATGAAAATTCCACTTAGTCCTTTTGCCTTTTTAATTGCTTAGGGAAAAAAAGAAAAAAAAAAAGACCAACCAAGTAACAAGCACATTAGTTAAGCCTGTTCATTTACTGTTTTGTGCCTCAGAGAGTGAGAATGAGACATCCATAATTTTTATGAGAAGATGCTTCCTAAATATTCAGCACTAGGAAAAAAAGAAACACCACCGCCACACCATTATTTGCATCATAAATCAAGATCTGACAAGGCCACTTGTTGGACTCGCAGCTTCTTTGTTAAGTGGGAGGCGAGGGGCTGGGCCCGCGGGCCTGCAAGAAAGCTCTTGCCCTCCCTAAACTGCCGAGGTGCCGCGGGAGATGGAGCGTTGGCACAGAGAAGAACCAGCGCTGGGTGCCGCTTGAGCCCCGGCTGCGGCTGCCCCGGCAGGGAGCGGGGCTGGAGCTGTGGGACAGCGCTGGGAGCAGCGCCCCAGCACGTGGGGGTGACCTGGCTGAGCCTCTGGTACAGACTTTGCATCCCAATGCCAGACAGGAGGAACCCACTTCCCATTCCATATGCAGTAACAAGAGAGTTGTAACAAACTTCACATGTTTACGGTATTTCTCTNAAAAAAAAAAAAGGTTTTTAAAATTCTAGTTTGAAGCCAAATACTGATATTTTAGTGCTTTTGGGGTTTTAACAGTAAGAGCAAAAAAAAAAAAGAAAAAAAAAAAGAAAAAAAGGATTTTGGTAACCCAGCTGATCCGCACTTGCCAGTTTTATTATTTTGTTTATATTGGACTGTTTGACCCTGTCAAACAAGTGTCAAAGTTGTGTGTATAAAACAAAAAAGAGTGTTTAAAAAAGTGTTGTAAAGACACTGAGCCTTATGAAAATATTTATGGAATTAAATAAAAAGAAGTGAAAAGGCATCTGAAGGCATTTTAAATCATTTCCCTCAGAGCGGGGTCCCCCTTCTCCCAAGGCTGAGCACGGGGTGGGGCTCCAGTGGCCAGCGGACACTCGTGTGCCACCAAAAAATAGGATTGTCCTGGAAAAATCCCGCTGGCCTTGCCTTGTGCCCTCCCTGTGAGCCGAGCGAATTATTGAGGACGGAATCCCTGGCAGGAGCTGCTCCGAGCTGAGCTCGGATCAAACCCGGGTTAAATCCTCCCTGTCCCTGCTCTGTGCCCGGCTCCCGGCCCGTGGGCAGAGCCGGGGTCGCGCACAGACCCCGCCGATCGCTGGGAGCAGCCTCAGGAGCGGCTCAGAGCCTGTGGGACAGAGCAGGGTGCGTGTGAGGGATTGGAGCCCTGGGAGCAGCTTTAGGAACGGTTTGGAGCCTGTAGGACAGAGCAGAGTGGGGATTTGAGGATGGAGCCCTGGGAGCAGCCTTAGGAATGGTTCAGAACCTGTGGGACAGAGCAGAGTGGGGATTTGAGGATGGAGCCTTTGGGATGGAGCAGGGTGGGGATTTGAGGATGGAGCCTTTGGGATGGAGCAGGGTGGGTGTGAGGGGAGGGAGCCCGGCCACACCCGGCTCTGCTGCAGAGGGTCCTGTCCTGGGACAAGGGACAGGGGGTTATCCCTGCAAAGCCAGGTGCTCTCTCCAATCCCAGTGGCATTTCCCAGGTAAGGCAGGTGAGCTGTGTATTTCCAGGTAGCCTAAAACTGATTATAAGCAGGAGAGCGGGGTTGGGAGCCGTGCTTGTTGTCCCACAGGCACAGAGCCCGCGGCGCTGGGAACAATCACAGCCAGGTTGCTCCTTTGGCAGGGAGGGCTCCCCTCTCTCCCCTCTGCCCTGGGGTCCCTGGGGGTGAGGAGTGACCAGGGCCCCCACAGGTGAGGGAACCGGTCAGACAGGGCGGTCAAACCCCACAAACCCCGAGGAACTGTGCTCTGAGAGAATGAGAGAGGAGAGAGGCAAAGCTGCCTGCGAGGCCACTCTTGGAGCAGCTTCAGGAGCAGACTGGCCCCGACCTCGAACATCACAGCTTCACATTTGCCTCCTGCTTCAGCAACGCTCCCAGCCGAGCTTTTTTCTCTTGCTTGCATTGCTTGCAGTGGAGAGGACGCTGGGGCTGTGCTGGGGTCCCCTCTCCAGGTGCTGCTGTTCCCTCGGGGTGTTCCTGAGTCCCTCGGGAGTTGGGGACAGCACGGGCAGCACGCCCGAAATGCGGCTCCGAACCAGAGCTCCCCTTGGAGAGCTCCTCTCCTACCTCACCACTGTCTGTGCAGCCCGGCAGGGTTACCTGGCAGCATTTTGCACTCGCCAGGTTTGCAGGAGGAGCTGCGGGGAAGGATGGGGAGAGCCGGGGGCGCAGGGTCCGCTCGGGATGGGCAATGCCTCCGGAGCGGGATCCCGGGCACCCAGCGCCTGCTCCGAGCATCCCCGAGGCTTGCTGAGCTTTCACCGAGCCCCTCCCTGCCCCGCAGCTGCTCCCACCCCGGCTTGCCCCTCCGGCAGTGGGAAGAGCCCTCCACGGCCGGGAATGCTGCTGCCAGCTGTCGCTGATGGCCAACTTCTGCCTTTGGTGTGATTGGTTTGGTTTCAGCTTCTCCAGCCACCCGGCGTTCAGCTACTCCGAACTTGGCTTGCATAAAGCAAAAACCAAAACCCAAGAAACCCGTGTAAACCCCCTTGTCCTGTGGGGAGGGTTGGGCTGTGCTCTGTGCTCCAGGGTGACAGCCCCGGGTGTGTCTGTGCCTCTCCTGGGGGACGGGAGTGTTGTGTAGAGCTGGAAACATCCATGGGCAGGTGGGCTCTGGCTCCTCTAGGGGTGAGTGATGTGTTCCTGACATGGCAGGAGTGTTTGTGAAGGGCTCTGTGTCAAAGCCTTCTCTGGGTTATCCCTGTGTGTATCCATGGTGTTGCAGACCAGTTTTGGCTTTTTAAGGAGGGAAACTTTCGATCTGAGTGATGGTGCAGGGATTGCACATCCCCATCCACCCCGAGCAATCCAGTCTCTTGTTACTCTGGAGCTGAGAAGCAGCACCAGGTTCTGCACTAAATGCAGCAGCAGCATCCCAAAGCATGGAATGCACCATCTGTGCTGGTTTATAAGGACCAACTGAAATTGCATGTGCTGGGGAGATGAAATGGGAATAACTGGCATTTTCAGAGTGTTTCCAAGCCCTGTCCACCAAGGGTTCCACAGTCAGCTGCTAAGGAAGGACAGGAGCTGTTGAACTACAAATGCAATCCCCAAAGCTGCAGGTACAAATTGTGAAACTGTCTTTATTTGTCTGCACCTCCCACCTTTACTACAAGAAAGAGATGGAAGGTTATTTCTGAAATGCTTTTAATGTTCACATCCTTTTTTCTTCCAGCTCTCTCCAGGCAAAATGCATCCTGGTGAAGATTTGCACCTTCTCCTGTCAGAGCCACAGGAGTTTGTCACCTCTTGGAGGTTTGACACATCTCTGTGCTCAGCCTTTTCCCCAGGCTGGAAATGGCTCGAAAGTTTTCCCTGTTTCTGGAGCCCCCAGGGCACATCCCCAAATTTCTCTCCAGCCCCTCCCTGTGTGTTGTCTGAGGGACACGGGGCACTCCCCTCTTCTCCTGGGACCAACAAAGCAGCAGCGAGACAGGGAGCACTGGGAGGGTTTATTTTCCATTCTGGAGGGCGTGTTAAAGGTGCAGCCCTTGCAGGAACACGTGTCTCCTGAAGAAATCACCAGTGCTGCACGCAGGGCATGGGCTGGGGCAGCCTGTCAGGTGTGACACTGCTGGCTGTCCCTGCTCCAGCTAGGCACAGGGCTGGGAATGGCACTTTGGGGGAGAGGAGGGGTGGGGACAGGGCTGGGGACACACATGGGGCTGGACACAGGGCTGGGGACACACATGGGGCTGGGGACAGGGCTGGACACAGGGCTAGGGCTGGACACAGGGCTGGAGATGGACACAGGGCTGGGGACAGAAATGGGAACACACAGAGCTCTGGACACACAAAACTCTGGACACACAAAATTCTGGACACACAAAACTCTGGACACACAGAGCTCTGGACACACAAAATTCTGGACACACAAAACTCTGGACACACAAAATTCTGGACATACAAAACTCTGGACATACAAAACTCTGGACACACAAAATTCTGGACACACAAAACTCTGGACACACAGAGCTCTGGACACACAAAACTCTGGACACATGGAGCTCTGGAAGGGAGCAGACCTTGTTCACACTCACAGGGCTCTGCACACACACAGACCCATAACACACACCTAGAGCCTCACCATGTCCCTAGATGAGAACAGGGACACGTTTTTGACAGGATTTGCTTTTTTCACAACAAATCCTGGTGCTAAATTCACTTATAAATAACCTCTGAGAAACAGCTCCAAGACACTCAAGGCTGCCTTCGTGGCCAGCCCTGGAAGCCAGCAGAGTTAACTTCAGAAGAGAAGTTTCATTCTCTGTTTTTCATCTAGAGAAGCAATTACAGGGTCTATTGGTGTATTTGCTTCTCTTCTTAGCTCACCTTTACAAAAGCTGTACAGCTTTTATTCAGTAAATCCTCGGAGGGTGTGGATGTGCACTCAAACCTCTGCAGGGTCAGAGGAAATCAAAAAGCAGCTGGCCCTTGCCCACAGCGTGGTTTGCCCTGGGTGGAAATGGTTTAGGACTTAAGAGGTGCCTCATCCTAAAGACAGCAGTCTTTAAGTCTGGTTTTACAGAGGCTGAGTGCTGCAGAAATGGGAGGGGAGCAGCAGGCTTGAGCAGAGAAGTCATTTACAGGAGTGGAGTCACCAAGTCTTTGTCACTGCTGTTCCTCCAGCCTGGTGAGCCCTGGCCTCTGCAGAGCTCTGAGCTGCACTGCCCAGGCTGGTTTAATGTCAGTCTGATGCTGGCTGGCCTGCACATTTGACAGCTTTTCCTTCACCACTTGCTCCTGTGCAGGGAGGTTTGAGTCTGAGGAATGGGAGCATGTCCTGAAGTGGAATTCTTCCCACACATTTGGGCCATCACACAAGTCCTGTGTCCTCTGTTTGGGAGCTGGATAAAGCAAAGTGCCATTTGCCTTGGTTTAACTCCTCAGCAGCCAAACTGTGTTTTTTGTGTGCCAAAAGAAGAGCAGCCTGGCAGCACCCAAGCTCAGGAAAGGGGGTGCTTTTGACAGGGCCTGGTTTTTACACAGCCTTAAATCAGCAAAGGACAAGACAAGCAAATTGCACCAATGGTGCAATTGTCAAAATCTCTGTCACTTGCTGCCTTATAACCACATTGTTTGTATTTTGTGATTTACTTTAGTTGTTTTGTGATTTATTTCTGTGGCCTGGCTGGAGCCCAGCTCTGCTGTGTTGGTGGCCAGGGGGTCCATGGCCAGCTGCAGAGGGCTCTGCACTCCCAGGGGACACCCAGGTGACACAAACACCTGGGACAGTCCCCCAGGAGCCCTCCCACTCCACAGGTGATGCCATTGCCGAGGGGGCTGTGTGGACAGGGAGCAGGGAGGCTTTTCCCTGATCCCACCATGGGGAGCTGTCCCCACCTGCCTTAACAAAGCCTTATCCCCCCAGGCTGCTTTTCCAGGGACTGTGTGACCAGCACTCTGCTTTCCTCAAAGTCTCACTCCCCCACAGATCCAGGGCAGCACGAGAGGAGTCCCTGGCCAGCCCTGCTGCTGCGGTGGTTTCACGCAATTCAGAGGAAATCCCGACTCTTTGGACCAGGAAAGGAGAACAGGAGCACGTACAATAAAATACCTGGGACCGTGCCGGGAGCCCAGGGCGAGCCGTGGCCTCGGGCTCTGCCCCAGCAGGGATTGCTCCAATTCCCCAAGGACTGAGCAGGGATTGCTCCAGTTCCCTAAGGACTGAGCAGGGATTGCTCCATTCCCCAAGCACTGAGCAGGGATTGCTCCCCTTCCCCAAGGACTGAGCAGGGATTGTTCCTATTCCCTAAGGACTGAGCAGGAATTGCTCCCATTCCCCAAGGACTGAGCAGGGATTGTTCCTATTCCCCAAGCACTGAGCAGGGATTGCTCCCATTCCCCAAGCACTGAGCAGGGATTGCTCCATTCCCCAAGGACTGAGCAGGGATTGCTCCCATTCCCCAAGCACTGAGCAGGGATTGCTCCATTCCCCAAGCACTGAGCAGGGATTGCTCCAATTCCCTAAGGACTGAGCAGGGATTGCTCCATTCCCCAAGAACTGAGCAGCCTCCCTGCAGCCCCACCATGAGACCCTGGCCCTGCATCTCCTCCCTGCTGCTGCTGGGGACAGGGGACTGTGACAGGGATGCTGCAGGGGCTGTGGCACTCCAGGTTTATTTCCCAGCCCCTCCCAGGCTGCTATTCCATGGCTGTGGAATTCCCAGCCTGCTGCTCAGCTTGGGGCAGAAGGAAATGGGTGGAGAGAAGCAAGAAATGTTGGCTGGTCCCACTGGTGTTCCCGGTGCTGCCAGGGGGCCTGGCCGAGTTTCTCCTGTCTGGATGCTCCATTAAAAAGTTTGATTTTGCTGCCTGCTTACAGCTGAGTGGTTTCAGCCTCCAAAGGACAGCTCTGGTGGCGTGGGGGGTCCTGGGTGGGTTTGTGGAGCAGGGGGGTAATGACACTGCCCTGGCACAGGGAAATGGCTGCTGGAATCACTCCTTGCACCTGGGACGTGCTGGCTGCTGATTTCCAGCACAGGGACACCAGACTGGCAACCTGAGGTGGCAAGGGCTGAGTTCTGTCACCTCCTGCAGGGTGGAGAAGAAATCAGAGCCCGTTCCCAGAGGCTGCTCCATCAAAGCCCAGGTTCCCCCCAGTGCTCATCCCACTCCCCACACTCCCTGGGAGTGGGAGCAGGGTTAATGGGGGTGGCTGACACTTAGGGAATAACCAGTGCCCAAAAATCCAGAGATAACAGCCACAAGAGAGAGAGAGAGAAAACCTGCTCAGCACTGGGTTTTGTCCTGACTCTGTAACTCCTCTGGCTTTTCATAAAAAGGGACATTGGGGATAGGTAAAGGCCACACTCCTCCTGCAGCAAACACAAACAAAGGCTGATCCAAACTGCTGTAGAAATGCCAGTTTGAATGTTTGAGTTCCACCCCCCCTGCCCCAGTTATAATCCCTCTACAATTCCCAGGAGGAATTCCAGAAGGGCAACAGAAAAAGGGATTATTGATGCCTGCACCAAACCACATCGTGAGCTGCTGTAAACACCAGGGGCTGTTCACTTGGACCTGCAAAGAGTCTGAAAACCCACAGAAGTGTTGTGAAGGGCTCCCTGTGTGCCAGTGCAAACAGATGGTTTCAATAAACAGCCGTGGCTGGGAGTGTTTCCATCCAAACCGTGTGCAGGGGATCCTTCAGGTGGAACCCAGCATGGAGCACCTGCCAGCAAAGCCAACAGCACAGGAGGCTCCAGGCTGAGGGGGCTGGAAGAAGCCTTGGCAGCAAAGGCAGAATTAATGACATGGGAATGCTTGTCTAGGTAAAATGTATGGAATTTTTAAAAAATTGTTCCTCTTCATTTGTGGCTCGTAACGAATTAAAGCTGCTGGGGAAGAGCAGCTCCTTTCTGCTCATTTCTGCTTGGCTCCAGTGCTGGAGCTGGGCTGGGCTGGAAGGCTGAGGGACTGGGGACTCACAAACCCCAGCCTGTGAGGGCAGGCAGAGAGCCCAGTGCCTGCAGGGGACCCCTGGGCACACAGCACAGGTGAAGCCCCTGGTGTTACTGTGATGCAGATAGGAACACACAGCAACACATACAGCAGGGGTTCAAGCAGAGAAGAAGAAAAGAACTCTCTCCAGTTTATTGTTGATTTTGTATCTCTCAGTTTCTGGGCAGTGCCCAGAGATTGGACAGAGCAGTTCCCACCTCTCCATCCCCACTGCTCACTTGAGAGTCCATCAGGTGAGATCTTTTCACCAAGGAATGCAAACATGATCCTTGTTTCTCTTACAATCCATGAGAACTGACTCTATTATACTAAAACAAAGCAGAAGGCTGATTTTCAGGGACAACATCTCGAGGCCTCCCTCCCACCTGGCTGGGTGCCCCAGGAGCTGCCCTGAGAGCACAGCCCCTCTGGGGCACCATCTCCAGCCTCAGGGGGCTGCAGGGATGGGCACAGAGCTGCCTCTCCTCAGCCTCTTCCATCCCTGGGGCTGCAGGGGCTGGATCAGCTCCAAACCCCCTCTGGGTTCAGGCTCCAGCTGGGGAGTGGGGCAGGAGCAGGGGGTGGGTGTTGGGCAGGATGGAATTTTAACAGGGAAGTTTTGCAAATAGGAATGCTCAGTAGAAGGTTCTCTAGAAATGAAAGCAGGTTTTGATAGAGAAGAACAAAAGATGGCTGGAAATAAAGATTGCTGAGCTGGTGGTCATTGGACAAAGGTGGGGATGAGTTAGAAAGAGATTTTATGGCTAAGAGCAAAGGATAAGCTGACAAACAAAAGCAGGTTTTTACCAAGTAAAGATACATCTCAAAAAGCACAGGCAAACAGAAAACATGTTTTTACCAAGGAAGAAGAATTTTCCACTGCAGAAAAACAGATAAACAAGTTTTAAGCTTGAAATACAACATCCTAACTGCTGTGATGGGTTGGTTCCTGCCATAATCTGGTAATATCAGTGGTTATGATGGGCTCTAGGTAATGGCAAAGGGATTGTGTGTGATGTGATTGGTTGTTGTGTATTAAGAGACTCAGCAAAGAAAACTATCTAATCTCTAATAAAATCTCTACTGCACTGTACAGAGCAGAGGGGCTGCAGGCAGGGCTTTAGGCTGAGCTGGCAGCTCCTAGGCCTGGCTTTAACCCAGGGCCCAGGATTGCTGGGACTCCTCCCATGCCAGAAACACATTGCTGAGGAGAGCCTGGGCTCCACAGCTCAGGCTCTGACAGGTGGGGCTTTGGATGGGTTTGTTCATGCTGGACAGCCACAGACTCCCAGCTTTAATAGAGGTTATGTGGGCTACTCCCCCTTTATCCTTCTCCAGAGTCAGGCAGGGTTTTACTCTGGACTTCCAGGATTTCAGCCTTTCCCAGCAAATAAAGCTCCAGTCCAAGCACCACAAGGGTTTCAGTGCAGCTTTGCTGCTCAAATCCCACCCTCCCCTAAATGCTCTGGGAAGAAGGAGGCTGCTTAGGCAGCAGCAGGGCTGCCAGGGAAGGAGGGGATCTCAAGTGCACTTTATTGAGCTAAAAATAAGTTAATTCAAGGAAAACAAAGTCCACACCCAACAAAGATGCCAGAGGATGATGGCAGAGAGATGAAGGCACAACAAACCAGGAGAAAGTCCCTTTCTCCCAGACTTTGTGCTGAAACCCCAGGAGGGGTGAGGTTCTGCTGCTGAGAAGGAAAAGGTTGCTAGGAAAGCAAGTGTGCTCCAAATGATATCCTCAGGAAAGCCTGGAGTGCAGCAGAGCTCCCATTAACAAGGCAGAATTAAAGAAAGGCTCCATCACATGAGCCTTACCCGTGGTTCTGCTGGGTTCTTACACAATTAAACTGAGCTTGGGGCTGCTCCTGTGGCCTGTTCTTAACCAAAGCTGTCCCACTCTCACCCTGCGAGGCACAGCTAAAATTAGCTGGGCAAGAATTGCACAGCCCAGCCACAAATTAGCAGAGCCAGAGCGTGATGCTTGACATTGTCCCAAAGTCCTCAGTTCCCACTGAAAAATAAAGCTGGTCTGGAGACTTGGACTTGGCAGGGGAAGGGAAAGCTCAAAATAGACGTGGCTGCCTGCTCTGGGTACGGGCAGTGCTGGCTGAACGGTTTAATTAACTCGTGTTAATGAAAAGTAAATTTTGCCTGCTCTCTCCTTCAGATTTTCATCTTGCCAAATGTTCAGAAAAATGCACTTTCAGAGGGCTTAACTTGTCCTAAACCCCAAGCAGTTGGGAGCTGCACAGGAGCAGCAATCCCAAGGTTCAGTGCTTGGTGTTCCTTCCATCCCCACCAGGGCAGGTTGTGCTCAGGCTGGAAAACCATGGGAACAAACAGTCCTTGGTCCAAGAGTCAGGATTACCTTTTCATTTGTTCTCAGACACAAAGACCCTCAAGGCAGCTCCATTTCAGCCTCAAACTGCTTCCCAAAATCAAAGCTGACATGGAGATGACCCAGACTTGGTTGGATAGATGAAAAAATGTCCAGCAAAAAATACCTGAGAACAGCCATGAAAGGAAATTGAGATTTATTCAGTGAGGGCAACACCCATGGCCTGGCAGGGCCTGCCCTGCCATTTTGCTTCCAGCAGAAATCAGGGAGGACAAATCCCTTCCCAACTCTTTTTTTTACTAAAGCCCATCCTCACTTAAAAGGGGAGAAAAAATAAAAGGTTTTCTTTTCAAAGTGAGTTATCTGCACTTTTATCTTCTTCTTTCTAAGGGTGTAATTTTTAACCTCTGGCTGTGGGTCAGAGGGAAGGCAGGGGAAGAAGGGGCAGAGTTTTTGGCTTAAGAAATCCAGGCAAAGCTGCAGAGAAAGTGATGCCAAACATCAACCATTCCCTTTGCCTGCTGCATTGCTGGTTGGATTTCTCCACTGCCCATCTGTGCCCCAAAAAAACACCTGGAAAAAGTTCTCCAGGGAAGCACTGACACCAGAGGAGGACCTGGAAATCAATACAAAAAATAAACACCACTGCAAGTGGCTTTGAGAGGAGACAACAGCTCCATTTCATTTCTCTGTCCCCATTCTCTCTCTAGCTGTGCTCTCTGACAAAATGTTGATGAGGGAGTTTCTGACAATAAAATAAATCCTGGGAGCTGGGCTGCTCCCTGTTCCTGGGCTCTGACTGCCCCCTGAGTGCTTGTTATTAATGGAGAGAAAAAAGATTGCCCCTTTTCTTCTCCAGAGTGCTGGAAATGCTGAAAATTTGTATTTTTGATGCATGCCAAATTCAGCAGAGGAGGGAAGAATTTGATTTTTGCTTTCAGGCAACATTTGCTATATCACCATTTCCACTTATTTGTGCAAGTGTCTTCCCTACTTCTGCTTTGTGCTGGCAGTTCATAAAAAGCAGATAAGGGAAACTGCTTTTAGGGTCTGCAAACTAATTTTGTGAAATCAATTAACACGTTAATGAATTAAAGAGTGTTACCATTTTCACATTTCTTCTCCTTGATAATGCCTAGCAGTGGAATTGGAGGGCAAAGATTTGCACAGTTTGTTATTGCTGGGAGCTTTGCTAATTATTTTTTTTCCCCCTGCATTTCTGTCCCAGGAAATGCCATCGAACCCTGGTGAGGAGGGAAAGCACCAAGCAGGGTTTATTCCCCACGTGAAAGACACTTGAAAAAATCCAGGGAAAAGGCATCCCAGATGGAAAGCAATAAACCACAGCCCTTCTGGGCCTCGTTGCTCCCAAAATGTGGGAGCAGGGATGGTGCTGGAGAAAGCAGCTGAGGAGCAGGAGGGGAGGGAAGGAAAACTTCTCCCAGTCCAGAACTGCCATGGTGAACCCTGCACTGGGTCAGGCAGGGGGGAGAAGGGAGCTCAGCACAGCCAGGGCTGAGGAATTCCTCACCCAAACCCAGCTCTCCCACCTGCTCAGTTTTCTAAAGCTGCAAAATCCCCAGTGAATTGTATTTCCCTTCACTCCCCACCTGACCCCACAGCCTGTCTCCAGGTATTTCCCTGTTTGGGGAGTGGGGCAGGAAGCCAGATTCACACATTAAATTATTTCTTTGTGGTTCTTACAGACCTGGGGGCTTGAGGCTGTAGAGGGAGAGGGGGGACTTGCCTCCCCATATTCATTATTAGGAATAAATCAATAAATAAAAAACTCTTTCAGCACTTAGAAGACAGTGGTTTCCATCCTGATACCCCCCTCAAACACACCCAGGATATCACTGGGCTGGAAGGAAGATGCAGAGAATCCAGGGGGAATTCACAGTGCAACATTATTTTTCTTTCAGTGGACACACTCATCACATCCATCACTCAGGGATGGGGATCATCCCCTCCATGGCTTTGAGGGAGACAATCTGAGAGTCCATGGCTGAGGACAAACACCTTGAGAGCAACAGCAGCACACCTGTGTCCATCCCAGGTGAGGATCAGGGCAGGCACAAGCAGAGAAGGGTCTGGATTCCCTCCTCCATCCCTTTTGCCAAGTGCCAGGCTCAGAGGGAGCCAGGAGCTGGTATGGGAGAGGTGGGAGGTGGAACAGAAAAATGTGTGGGGTGAGTGGAGTTCAGTGGTGCTTCATTCCCTCACCTCTGATTAGGACTCTCCCAGTTTTGGTTGCACTTCTTTGAACTGGTTTGGGAGAGATGAGGTTTCCAGGAGCTGCTTCCTAAGAGATGCTGCCACGGGGGGATTTGGATTGGAAAATCTGTGTGACATCATAGCTTTCACCCAAAATTACAGGAAGAAAATCAAATTCCCAGAAGGCTCAAGGCAGACCAGTGATGCTGCAGCCTGTGAGTCAAGGCCAGGAGGAAAATGGGGCAGGAATTCCTTCCCACACAGACAGAGAGGGGGTGGGAGCAGCAGTGCGAACCCCAGCAGGGTCTGGGGCCCCTCAGCCCTGGCAGCCAGCAGGGAATGTTCCCTTTGGCTGAGCAGGAGCAGCCCCAGCTTTGCCAGGACACCCCCAAAAAGGAAATCTCCTCGTTTGAGTTCAGAAACATTTAGTTAAATATTTAGCAAATATCCAAGAGGGGAAGGCTCTGCTCTCTCCACAAATGACCACAAAAGCTCCAGGTGCACCAGGCACTGCTCACTGAAGAGATGAAAAGGTGCAGGGGATTCTCTGGGAGGAGGTTGCAGGGTCAGCTCTGAGGTTTTTTCATTTTTTCCTCTTTTTTTTTTTTTTTTGCCTTGCACCTGCAGTTTTTGCCTTTGTCTCTCAGAGGCTCCCATGTTGGGTGTCAGCCCTGCTCCCACACAGGGGACCAAGGGCAGATCCCAGGCCCAAAATGAACTGCCCAGAGAAGAAATTCAAGCTCCAATCCAAACTCCTCCAAACCAGATGAACACTTTGATCTCACCTTTGGAGAGGTTTAATTTCCCTTCCCAAACCAACAGCCTGGTTCTGCAGCTTTCACTGCAGAGCCCTCAAATCTTGCTTTTTAAGCAGGTAAAATCTGCCTTTGGAGGAGGAAGGCTCTGCCTCCACAGCCCAGATTCCACAGGCTCCAGAATTTCCTCCCAGTTGCCTGCAGGATGCCACATCTCCTGTCCAGGCTCTCAGCCACTGCTCCAGCCCTGCTTTTGTCATCTCCCAGTCCCTCAGGGCTCATTAAGGGCTGAATTAGACTGGCCCTGGCCCTAATTAATCCTTCAGCTCTCTGGGAAGCAGCCAGGGCTTTTTGAACGAGTGGTGGCATCCCCTGGCTGCTGTGATCTGGGCTGGGCAGTGTGCAAGGGCTGGGAACCCAGCGAGGCAGGCACCTCTGCCCTGCTGCTCTTAATTGCTGTTAATTGCTGGGAGTGCCCGGGGAGGGGACACTGCAGGACACGCCGGGGAGGCAGCTTGGGCTTGGTTTGGGTTTTCCCAAAGAACACAGGGAGGGTTTGGGTACAAGCACCAGGAGTGGGGATTTCTGAAGGGCAGGAAAGCTCCAGACAAGGATGGAGCCGTGGGTGAGACCTGGAGGAGGCAGGTCAGGAGCAGCCCGTGCTGAGATCTCTCAGGGATGCACAGGGGGGGATTTTTTGGGGGTGTTTGTGCAGGGCCAGGAGTTGGATTGGATGATCCTGATGGGTCCCTTCCAACACAGCCCATTCTGTGATTCTGTGACTTTGACAAACCACAGAACATCTCTGGCCCTGATCAAAAAATGAGGGCAACACCTCCACTGTGCTGCAGTTTGGGATCCCCAACAGCTGATCCTGGAGCTGCTCCTTGGCCTTCAGAGCATGTGGGATAGCTGGGGCCAGAGAAATCCTACAAATAAATGTGTCCATGCTCTCAGTGCCCTCTGACCACCTGGGACCATGCTGATTTCCTCACAAACAAGCACTGCAGAGAATTAGAGAGAGAGAGCTGTGCTGGAGGTGTTCAGGGGGTCAGGGACACCCATCAGATGCCGAGGGATGGGGCTGGGCTTCACACTGAGCACGGCCCCAAAGCTGTCACAGGCCTTTGGGAATCCATTTTGCTCAGGAAATGAGAACAGGCTGGGGGTATCACAACCCCTGGACACAGCAGCAGCAGCTGTGCAGGCTCCCTGCAGCACAAATCTGAATGGAGCCACCATGGCAACAGCAGAATTCCCCTGGGAATGCCAGGCTGGCCCGGGAGCTGAGCTGTGGGCTCACCTGCATGGCAGTGATGCCTTAAGTTTTGGCTTTTATATTTTTCAGATTCTGGGCTGTTTTGGGGGGTAGTTTTGGGTTTCATATTCAGTGCTGCTGAGCTCTCCTCACAGAGCAGGGAGACAAAACAATTCCTGCTCCAGTTTGGGACCAAGGACAACTTTCAGCCCAAGGACAAAACCAAGGGTGAGGTGAGAAGGCAAAGCAAGGAGGCTGGAGCTGCATCCCCTGGAGCTGGGATTGCCCCATGAACTGCCCTGTGCTGCTGGAGCAGAACTGATCCCAGGGTGGGGCCTCGTGCCCCGGGCTCCATTCTGTGCCATCCTGGCCTTGATCTTGGCTGTGGCCCAGCCGGGCTCTGGTGCTGCCCAGGTGTGCCCAGGGATCCTTGGGATAAATCCCTGCTGTGTCCCTGGGCTCTGCCTGGGCTCTGCTCCAGCCCAGCCTCTGCAGGGGCTGGGTCAGCAGCTGGGTGGGAGCTGTAGGATGCCCCTGGGGTCACTTTGGGGGGCTGTCACCCCTCCTTGGACACCAGGGCTGAGGGCACACAGCCAGGCCCAGGCTGCTCTGAGTGCTTTGATTAATCTGGCCACAGTCCCTTCCCACCCTCCCCACTCCAACCCCACAGCTCAATGGGTTTGGGAGGGCAGTTCCAGGGAAAGGGGGAATCCCAGGGAAAGGACAGGCCCGGGGGCTGCAGGAGCCACCCTCTGTCCCCAGCCCTCAGCAGCCCCAAGGGAACAAACAGCTCTGCTGCTGAAGAGCTGGACAAGCTTATTCTTAGGAAAAATCTTCCCATTCCTCTGGAATGACAAAACCAGGAAGTGATCCCATCCCACAGAAAAGCAGCTGTGGGCTCTTATTGCTGCAGAAACCTGGGCCACGCTGAGCACTGGGCCTGCACTGCCAGACAGCTCAGAAACCAGGCAAATATTCCATATTTCCACCATCAAAGTGAGAAAAGCCCTACTGCAAATACAGTCTCAGGGGGAATAATGCTGCTCCAGACTTGCCTTTTTTTTTTTTTTTTCCCTTGACACAACACCAGAAAAGCTGAACCGTCAGAAGAGAAGTGTGGTGCAACTCTGGCACTGCTTCCCCACCCAAGGCTCTTCAGACCCTGATGGGATTATAAAGTTCACCAGGAAGTCTCAGGAGCTTTTGTTAATACCAGAAACAAGTTATGAGCAGAGACCTGCAAGTGCAGCCCCACTTCCTACAGCAGGATTGAGAAAAGCCAGGAAATGACCCCAGACCAGAAACTGGCTTCTCTTGGCTCTTCCACCACGGTGAAGAAAGCCAAAAACCCAGAGGTGCAGCCCTTGTGCTGCCAGTGCTGATACTCCTGCTGGCAGGTGCATTGACAGGGTCCGGGAAGATCTGTCTTCCAAAGAAAATACCTACTTTTATTTTTGGAGTCAAAGCTTTGTGCCCTGCAGAGGACACATCTAGGAGCCCAAGCAGCACAGGAGATCCCTTTTCTATGGATTTCATGGCACCTGTCCCACGTGCCCAGCAATCCCTCTTGCTTTTTCCCCCTCCCTCGCAGCGCACAGCTGCAGGTGGGGGCACTGCTAAGTAATGCCAATTATCTGTGTCTCTCTCTGCTAACCCCCACCTTTGGACATCATGAACTCCACTCTCCAAGACAAGAAGGGCTCTCTGGTGCAGAGAGCTCAGGAGGCCCCATCTGTGAGGCATCAGCAGGGCCAGGGCACATTTGGGATGCAGCTCGCGGGGTCGGCAGCCAGGGCTCACGTTATGCAAACAGCTCTGATTAGCACCACAGCCAAGGCCTTCTGCAATCAGGCCAGCTCATGGCTTTAGGCTTCCCACTTGAAATGAAGTTAAAAATAGTTGGCCTTTGTTTTACTGAAAGCTTGGGCAGTGGTGACCTTTTGTGGCTGCGGAGCCGCTCCCGTAGCGCGCCCCTTAACATTTAGAGGATGCGCTGGGCTCCAGCGAGCTGCTCCCTCTGCTCTCTCCACTCTGGCTCTTTTAGCTGGTGCTGTTTTCCTCAGGACCAGCCCTGCTGGGGAGCAGCGAGGAGTCCAGACAGATTTGGAGATATCAAACCACACAGCCACGAGCAAATCCTGCCCTGGCGCTCCCAGCCCGCGCAGGTCCAGGCACGGCGCCCGCGCTGCCCCCGTGCTGCTCTGCACACCTCAAAATCAGCCTGGCCCCCACTTTCTGCTCACAACCTTGACTTTCCACCCTCTGAAAGGCAGGATTCCCACATGTCCTTGTAGCTCCCAGGGATAAGCTGAGGAGGGATTGCTGTGTTGGAAGAACCCGCGCTCAGTGCTCACCCAACCCCAGCCCTCATCCTCCCCTCTGGGGATTTTCAGGCCTTTAAGGGGTGAGCTGCCATGCAGAGAATATTCCTTCCTGCAGGCTGGAAATATTGAAGGTTGGGCCAAAAAGGAGCATTGCAGCACATCAGGTTTCACAAGGAACCCCCAGGTTTTGCTGGCAGCACCAAAACTGGGTGAGTTATCCCATGGAGGCAGGCAGGAAAAGCCTCACACTTTGCAGGAATCTGGTGGAGAACATGGACAGGAAGAAGTTGAACCAAAATCTAATAATCTGGTATTTTTACCGACCACAGGAAGTGAAATTCAAATTACAAAGGCACAACAGACAGAGTGTCGTTGCAGAGATAATACACACGACACAAACTCTTGTGATTTTTTTTCTCAAAGGTTGTGTGAAGAATGAATTCATTTTTAGGGATTTTTTGTTTATATATAATTTTTTATAGACCACTGTGATTGGTGAAAGAAAGACAAACTTCTTCACCCACATTCATCAAACTAGAGGGATATTAAAAGAGATTTTTTTTTTCTTAGAAAGAATTTACAACATGAATATTGTTACAAAAATAATTTCTTGGTGTTTATGTTCTTTTTCTGGGAACAAGATTCAGAAAACCCAAACATCAGAAAATCAGAGCCCAAGAAACTCAGAAACTTCATGCCTGAAAACCAGACTACAACAGCACAGACAGTAGCAGATGCCTTGATTTTGTCACTTTAAAATGCATCCATAAGGAAGAATTTCCTCAAAGAACCCAAATGAGAGAAGCATTTATGACACCAAAAAATGCAATTCACCTTCAACTCATCCACCTACAATTTCCCACCAGGCTGGATCTTCTCCAAGAAGCCTTCAGTTACCTGGAGAGGCTCTCAGAAACTCCATCTTTTGCTTCTTCAGAAGGCTGGGCTTGCCCCACATTCTTCTGATTTCTCTGCTCTGGCCTGATGGTCACACCAGGAACTGTGCAATGCTGTTTCCAAGCAGTTTGTCTGCTTCTCCTGCCCCCTGTGGGACGAGGTGTTCCCACCATCAGAGAGAGATGCAAGGGCTGCATCCCTGTCCTTTGGAGATGTCATAACTGAGTGTCCAGGAAATGTGGGATGCAGCCCTTCCAAACCTGGCCATGGGGCTCTGCATCCCTGACCTCAGGAGTAGTAACCAAATTCCTGGGGAATAAGGGGTGCAGCCCCACAGCCAGGTTTGGAAATACTGCATCCCTGTCCTCAGGACCTGTTGTGACCAAATTCCTGGGGAATAAGGGGTGCAGCCCCACAGCCAGGTTTGGAAATACTGCATCCCTGTCCTCAGGACCTGTTGTGACCAAATTCCTGGGGAATAAGGGGTGCAGCCCCACAGCCAGGTTTGGAGCTCTGCATCCCTGACCTCAGGAGTAGTAACCAAATTCCTGGGGAATGAGGGATGCAGCCCCACAGCCAGGTTTGGAAATGCTACATCCCTGTCCTCAGGAGTTGTAACCAAATTCCTGGGGAATAAGAGCCGCAGCCCCACAGCCAGGTTTGGAAATGCTGCATCCCTGTCCTCAGCAGCTGTTGTGACCAAATTCCTGGGGAATGAGGGATGCTGCCCCACAGCCAAGGCTGCTGGCAGAGCAGCTGAGTGCCCCTGTCCCACCCAGCCCCAGCAGCACCCCCAGTGTCCCCAGCTGCTCCAGGCAGGTCTCAGCTCTGGGTCTGGGGTACAAATAAAGACTTAAGGAAAAGATTCCCCCCCGAGCAGGGCAGTGGAGAGCTGGGATGGAGACTGAGCCCACACAACATCCTGAGCCACAGGGCCTGTGAGCCAAAGGAAGTGGGAATGACTGGGAGAAGGATTAGGAGTGGCTGCAAATGGACTAAATTTGCTGAAGACCGTTGAGCTTCCCTGAGCCATCTTATTTGGGATCAAGTGTGCTGCAGAGCAGTTCACACAATTCTTATTGCAGGTCAAAGGCAAACAATTCTGTGTTATTAAATTATTTTTTTAAATCCCCATATCCTGCCCTTGAATGTGATTCTGACAACAGCAGTGGTGGAAATGTATCAGCCATTTAAGATAATTCTTTTCAAAGAAACAAGAGTCACTTCAGCTTCTGAAACAAGCCCAGGAATAATTTTCTGTGGGAGAAAACAGACACTGATTATTTACTGTCATTGACGCAGAAAAATTTCCTCAATTACTCCTGACGCATGGCAGGCATCAGACAGCACAGGATGGATCTCAAGAGCAGCTCTAGCAGAACTTCTCTGGAGAAAGATCTTCAATTTTTTTCCATTCCTAACTACTCAGAAAATATAAAACCAGGCAATGTATCCACTAGAGAAAACAAGCAGAACATAATACAAGGAAAAGACACTCGATGATGAAAACAGAAGATGCTGAATTAATTCTGTAATGTACCAGTGCTGTTTTCCAGGAATCAGGGACAGCTCAAGAGATACCCATTATTAGGGCAAAGGTTAATGCCTTGCAAAGAGTTTGCTCCCTTTTCCTTCAGCACAATGAACAGTCACAGATGTGGCTGAAAGGATTTGTGGCCACTGATGCCCTGAGCCGTGGAAGCTTCCCAGAAGTGTCTGGCACTGCTGGGAGAGGAGCAGTGTGGGATCCCTGAGCATGGGAACTGCAGGGGTCTGCTCCTCCCAGGGCATCCTCAGCCTTTGGTCTGGGGGCAGCCAGGTGGCACCTGAGAGCCCCCTCTGTGCCCCTCTGTTGGGAAAAACCCTCCCAGGAGGTTTCCCACCCCCCTGGGTGACTTCCCAGATGTAATGAGGATGCTCCAATCCTCCCTAATCATCAAAAAAAAGCTTCCAAACCTGGAAAGGAGAACTGTACCAGACAGTGTATGCCAAAGGGGAGAACAACACAGGGACTGCAAGAGGAGTCACACACAAGGAGGCAACAGGTGACAAGATTTTGATCACTTGTACAAGCACTGAGGAGCCCAGGAGGCAAAGGAGGAAAATGATCAGGGATTCAGTTTGGTTGGTTTTCCATCACCTGCCATAGCCAGATTCAATCACTTCCACAGGGAGGAAAAGGGAAAAAANACAAAAAAAAAAACCACAAAAAGGAGAAAAAAAAAAAAAAAAAAAAGGGAAAAAAAAAAAAAAAAAAAAAAAAAAAAAAAAAAAAAAAAAAAGGAAATAAATAGGGAGAGAAAAGGGAGGAAAAAAAGGGTTCTGAATTAGACTGAAACACTGAGCCTTGCTTGAAGACTGGCCCCAGAGAGTTTCTGAGAGAAGATGAGTTACTGGAAAACAGAATGCCTGAGCAGCCACCTGGCAGGATTTACCCCAGCAAGCTGCACCTGGGGACAACCCAATTTGAGGGCCAAAGTGTGGCGTTCTATAAAACTGGCTCTGCAAAGGGCCAGCCCTGGTGGGTCCCTTCCCATGCAGCACCCTGTCCTGGAATTGCAGTGCAGGATGTGCCAGGGGTTTGGGTTCTGTGGGCAGCTCTTGGAACTGGGGCAGGGGCTGTGGCTGTGGCAATCCTCTGCTCATGGGGCAGCTGTTAAACAGCAGCTGGGGCAGTTTGCTCTCTCCCTGCCAGGAGCCATCCTCCCTGCAGCAGAGCTCTCCTGCTGATGGCCACTGAGTGTCCCTGCAGGGCTGAGCAACGGAGCCCATGGCAGGGCAGAGGCTGTGCCCAGGGCAGAGCCCAGCATTGCTCCCTGCAGACAATCTGGCATTTGGCAGCCCAGGGCAGCCTTGCCACGGCAGTGCCAGAGGAGCCCCAGGCCCAGCCGTGCCCGCTGGAGCTGCAGAGGGAATCTGCCCCTTGCTGCAGGCTCCCTGCCCCAGCAGAGCCCCCTGTGCCCCTGCAGCAGCTGCAGCCCTGGGATGGCTCTGCTGGAACCCTGACCCACGGGGGGCAGGGGGGATCCTGACCCTGCCAGGGGGGTGGCTTTGTATGGCTGCCTTTGGATTGTGATTCTGCTCAGAAAGAACTGCTATTGCTGTCCCCAGCTCTTTGCCTGAGAGCCCCTGAATTTCAAAAGGACAATAATTCAGAGGGAGGGGGTTTGCATTCTTCATTCCAGGGGAGGCTCCTGCCTTCCTCAGCACACACCTGCCCTTCAAACCCAGACACATCCTCACTCTGGCAGCAGCCTGGTGGCCTCAGAACTGAGGTGCCAGCCTCCCCTGTCCCTGCAGGGATGTGTTTTTGTAGGAACCAGGTTCTAGAGCCAGGTTTGGGGCAGCCTTTCACTCGCTGCCCTGTTAGTGAGGAGCTCTGGGGTTTTTATCCATTAGCATTGTTTTGGAGAGGAGCAAGCAGTGAAGCAGCTGGGCTGGGAAGGCTCTGGGTGGACAATATTGCATTAAACCCCAAAATCCTCAGGCTCTGCCACGCACCACCAACTCCACTCTGTATTAAAATGAGCACTATTAACTATTTCCTTCTTCTTGTCTGCCTTCCAGAACAGCTGATTATACAAATCAGCCCTGGAAACGATGAACCTCCTGCAGCAAGCACAAATGGAGGGCTCAAAAGCAGTGAGAGAGGAAAAAAAAAGAAAAACCAAATCTCTTTACATAAATCCTCTGCAAAGTTTGAAGGTCAGTTTGCCCTACCATTCCTTAAGTGAACAACCCAAACGAGAAGTATATGATTCTAGAAAACCCCTTATTTCCACCTAAACATTTTTGTTCCATCCACATCCACTCTCAGTTTACAAAGGTTTACTCATCTTATTCCAATTCCTGCCTTTCCATAGGTATATATTGCCTGTTGCCCTGGGAATTCTTGGGAATTCAGCACAGATTTTTTCCCAGAACAGGCCATGAGGACTTTGTGAAAATCACTCACAGGCTGGTAAACAGACTAATTTTTCTTTTATTTCCAAAGTGCCTGATAAACACCCAGATTGCTGAAAGAAATTCTTAATTCTGATCTGAAAATCTTAAGCCACTGCTGGCTGAAAGCAGCTCTTGGAATTTTGCCTGCCACTGGTCATTTTGCAGGATAAAAAGCTGTGCTCCCTCCTGTCCCTCCATGAAATTCTGTGCTGAGCTAAGTGAGCAAAGAGCACCCACCGAGCTTCAAGGTGGTTTCTGATTTACAGAATTTCAATTATGAGCAGAAACGAGGGGATTTAAAATGGTAATGCTGCATTCTTCCAGGAACACCTGCGTGAGGAAAGCTCCTCTTTAATTAATAATATTCTTGGGTCACATGCTGCTTATGTATGTTTATCCATGGTCCAATCTGCACTTTATTTAGAGCAACAGATTGAATTGCTTTTACCATTGTCCACACTTTTTTCTTTTAAGATTCCCCTCTTATGAAGATCAGCTTAAAATATAACTCAGAATCATGGCAGGTCTTTCCATTTTCATCACGGCCTCACCCTCCCTCTCAATTTTCTCAGTAAAACAGGAGCAGAGCTGTCCTGTGGGAGAGGCTGGATTGTTTTGCTCCGGGTGGGGATGACAGTGGCTGCACTGGCAGCAGCAGAGATGGCTTCACACCCCAGAGCCCTGCCTTCCCAGGAGGGGTAGCCATGGTGACAGCTGCATGGTGATGGGCATTCCAGGTTAGCACTGCAATTCCCTGCCTCCAAACCACCACAGCCTTCCCACCTCCCTTGGCTTTGCTGTTTAAGGAGAGGCAGGGCAGAGGAAATAAAGGATTTGGGGTTTTGTCTCTGTGCCTGTCTGGGTTTGAAGGGCAGGTGTGTGCTGAGGAAGGCAGGAGCCTCCCCTGGAATGGAGAATGCAAACCCCCTCCCTCTGAATTATTGTCCTTTTGAAATTCAGGGGCTCTCAGGCAAAGAGCTGGGGACAGCAATAGCAGTTCTTTCTGAGCAGAATCACAATCCAAAGGCAGCCATACAAAGCCACCCCCCTGGCAGGGTCAGGATCCCCCCTGCCCCCCGTGGGTCAGGGTTCCAGCAGAGCCATCCCATGGCTGCAGCTGCTGCAGGGGCACAGGGGGCTCTGCTGGGGCAGGGAGCCTGCAGCAAGGGGCAGATTCCCTCTGCAGCTCCAGCGGGCACGGCTGGGCCTGGGGCTCCTCTGGCACTGCCGTGGCAAGGCTGCCCTGGGCTGCCAAATGCCAGATTGTCTGCAGGGAGCAATGCTGGGCTCTGCCCTGGGCACAGCCTCTGCCCTGCCATGGGCTCCGTTGCTCAGCCCTGCAGGGACACTCAGTGGCCATCAGCAGGAGAGCTCTGCTGCAGGGAGGATGGCTCCTGGCAGGGAGAGAGCAAACTGCCCCAGCTGCTGTTTAACAGCTGCCCCATGAGCAGAGGATTGCCACAGCCACAGCCCCTGCCCCAGTTCCAAGAGCTGCCCACAGAACCCAAACCCCTGCCACATCCTGCACTGCAATTCCAGACTGTGCCCTCTGCCCTGCTCCTCCCCTGAGCAGCAGCCCCACGCTTTGTGCCACTGCATTTCTCACCATCAACTGCTCCTTTTCCAAAAAGTTTGGCAAACAACGATGGGCCAAGCTCTGGCTTTGCCCCTGGGCTGTGCAGCAGGGCCAGGGGCAGCAGCCAGGTTCACTTCTGAGGTGCCTGCAAAGAGCAGAGGGCACGGCTGGTTATCGACCCTCTTCTGTTTGCACATCTTGACTTTGGGAGCTCTCTGAAAACAGGCCTGGCCAATGAGTCACAGCCACTAATTCTCCTCCTCAACCTCTAAACACATCCATTAATCTGAAAGCTGTTGGTTCTGCACTGAATTCACCTCACCCCATCTTTACCAAAGATTTCTTGGAAAAATTCTCCAGCAAGTCACCATGGTTTGGTCTGCAATTTCCAGCATAAAAGCACAATGAAAATGGATGGTTCAGAGCAGTTCAACCTACAGAGCACTGCACTCTCATATTTGTTAATAATTCCATGTCTTTTTCTAGCAGGGGTTCCAGAAACTTCCTTGCACACAGTAAACAACCCAAAGCCCAAGCTGAGCAGCCAGGCAGCTCCTAGAGCTGAACCCAACATTTTGCAGGGATGCCTGCACAGGTTCTTTTACAAAGATACAGCTGAGCCATTTCTAAGCAGTTTTTACATAAATCTGATTTGGTCTACTGGAGGAAACCACAGAAAAAAGAGGAAAGACAGACAAAGAGGAGGGCAGCAAGTGCAGTGTAGCTGAAGAACTCCCCACAAACCCTCCAGTGTGGTCTTGAGCAAACTGCCTCAGTACAGAGGTGACCACTAGTCTCAATATTTTAAGTTTTTAGAAAAATGTGGCAGAGCCCAGACAAAAACACCTGCGGGTTACTAACTGCAGGTTAGTAAAACCCTCATAAAGGATGAATGCAGGTGCCTTCCACCCTGAGCTGCCAGTGAGGAAGGGGCTCAGCAAACACAGCCTTGGTCCCTCAAGGAATTGCATAAGGATTTGCACGTGCACAGCTCCCTCAGGTGCCTGGGTTCTTTATCTGAACAGGTGGGAGGGATGTGAAACACCCCGTGAAACAACCAGAACCACGTGTCTGCTCACCACCAGTGCAGGAAAACAGCCAAAGGCTCTGGGAGCTGTTCCTGCAGGAGTTGCAGCTCTGCTGCCCCAGCCTGGCCAGTGGCAGTGCAGAGAGATCCACCTGTCCTGGGTTCAGTGCAGAGAGATCCACCTGTCCTGGGTTCAGTGCAGGATGTGCCAGGGGTTTGGGTTCTGTGGCCAGCTCTTGGAACTGGGGCAGGGGCTGTGGCTGTGGCAATCCTCTGCTCATGGGGCAGCTGTTAAACAGCAGCTGGGGCAGTTTGCTCTCTCCCTGCCAGGAGCCATCCTCCCTGCAGCAGAGCTCTCCTGCTGATGGCCACTGAGTGTCCCTGCAGGGCTGAGCAACGGAGCCCATGGCAGGGCAGAGGCTGTGCCCAGGGCAGAGCCCAGCATTGCTCCCTGCAGACAATCTGGCATTTGGCAGCCCAGGGCAGCCTTGCCACGGCAGTGCCAGAGGAGCCCCAGNGCTCCCTGGAGCAGAGGCTGGACAGAGCTCAAGGAATAAAGCAGGGATTTATTAAAAACCCTTCACAGGTCACACCTTGGGCAGCACAAGAGCCTGGCCGAGGTTACACCCAGGATGGACCCCAGGTCAGAATTTTCACCCTTTTATAAGTTTTGGTCCCTTCACATGTTGGGTTAATTGTGCAATCACAGCTCCAGGGGATGCAGTCCCACCCTCCCAGATTCTCTCCTCAATTCTCTGCTGTTTCAACTTTTTGGGGCAGAGGCTGCAGCAGTGTCCTTGGTTCTGGACAAGGATTGTTCTGGACAAGGATTGTTCTGTGCCCTTGGTTCTGGAAAAGGATTGTTCTGGACAAGGATTGTTCTGTGTCCTTGATTCTGGACAAGGATTGTTCTGGACAAGGATTGTTCTGTGCCCTTGGTTCTGGGCTGGAAAAGGATTGTTCTGTGTGACTGAGCTGGGAGGAGAACTGGCTGACACTTTATATGAAATTCAGAGTCACACACCAATGCAGTGCAGAGTCTGAAAAATATAAAAGCTGAAACTTAAGGCATCACTACAGCAGCACCCCAGCCCTGCTCCTTCCCCAAACCTCCCCTCAGGTATGGAATTCAAGCTAAAATTGTCCAGCACTTTGTTTTTCACAGCTGAAAGGAGCATTTCTTTCCTGAAGCAGTGTGGAGCAGTGCCCTAAGTGCTGGTTATTTGTTGACTTTTGAATCAAAGGCTGCAGCCTGCAACGTTCAGCATCTAAATTGGGGAAGAGGGAGTGAGGATTCAGAGAACCCCTGTGGAGACACACGGCCCCTGACTTTTCCAGGCAGAGGGCATGGAGCTGGAATTCCATGAGGAGCCCTGAATAAGAGCAGGAAACCTCCTGAGCTGCAAGGTCTCCATTTCAGGTGGAGTTTATCCCCTAAAATCTGGCTGATCCAGCATGGAGATCCAGCAGTGGGGCTCTTCAGGAGCCACAGAAGGTCTGGTCACTGGGATATAAATGGATGTTTGTGCCTGGCAGAATGATCTGGAGCAATGGGAGCAAATCTAAGAAAAATTGAGCTAAGCCCAGATAAAATATAGAGGGCTAGCATGTATTTGCAGTGATGCAAAAATAGATTCCAGAGGCTGAAGTGTGTCTACTCAAATTTATTTTTTTTTTTTCTTATAGGAAATTTCCTTCATCAAAAAGTTGTCTGAGATTTTGGGGGTATTATTTTCACTTCAAACAGGATTCATTTCATGAAAATATGGTTGTTTATTAAAAAAAAAAAAAAAAAGAAAGATTTTCAATCTAAGCTGGACATCTAAGCTTGCTCTCCAAAGGCAAAGCAAAGTTCTAAGTTGAGAGGCAGTTTCCAACCACCCCCTCTAAATGTCACTTCAGCTTTTTGTATCCTCTGTCTTTAAAATTAGCTCTGGGAGTGTAGTACATCAAATATCTGCCCCAGCAGCCCGGAATGGTGCTGAGGTCAATTAATGTTTGTACATTTTCCTTTTCAATTCTTTTCTGCCCAGTGCTGAAGAGGATGAAGAGATGAGCAGGAGTTAGAGGGCGTTTGAAGTGAAGTCTGAGCTCAGAATTGTGTGTATTTGCACTCAGCCAGAGAATGGAAATAGTAATGGGTGACCTAAGCCTCCCCTCAAGATTAGCCACTGCAGCAGAAAATCTAAATATAGAACTGAGCAAGGAAAGACTGAGAATTACTCATAAAACTTATCTGATGAATACCTGGCACCTCCCAGGAAACAATGGGGGGGTTACAGAAAACTGGAAGCTGTATAGGAGCTGCTCAGAAAACTTTTATGAGCAGAAATGAAGAGGCAAAGTCACTGAGCAAATGATTTCTTTGACTGAGATTTCATTGTTTGAATCCCTGCAAAACTGGAGCCAGGTTTTAAGGAAATGTTAATTGTGGCCAATTTTGTAGCTTCACTTTGCAGCTTGCTAAGAAATTAAATGTCACCATGTGCCTGGATGTGCTTTCTGAGAAATGAAGCTGTCTTGAAGTCATTTAAATTCCTAATCTTACTGAGCTTAAATGTTGTTCCTTGAAGTGAAGGAACAATTTAATGAAGTACAGTGTATTTCTGTGTGGCACATCAGGAATGTCCATCTCTTTTAGCACATCCATTTTCTATTCCCACTCTGGTTTGAAAGGCAGAGAGCATGGAATGGTGGAGCTGAGAGCCTTAGGGCAGGGAGCTCTTTATCCTGGATTTCAGGGGGGCAGATTTGGCTCCTCTGGGGATCTGCTGGCACAGTCCCATGGGACAAAGCCCACTAAAAAACCCCAAAGATAATTAATGAAGGGTGTTAAAAAGCACCCAAAGGGAAATGACAGCATTAGATACATTTAAAATTTAAGTTCATCTAGGAAACCTTTCATTCACCCTGCCAAACTACCTTTTTATTTTGCATTTAGAGTACTGAGTATATATATAATTTACACTACTGGTGCTTGTAAAAA
>VXBS01000854.1:454174-520286 GCA_013400255.1 Sitta europaea | reverse complement strand
AAAAAAAAAATATATATATATATATATACACACACACACATTATTTTTTCCTCCCTTTAACAGAACTTAGTTCAATATTAATTTTATCCAAAATATCTTGAAAAATTAAATTATTCTTTTTAGGCACACTGATAGTTTTTGAACAAAACACTTTAGATGGTTGATTTCTGTCAGTGCCATGGGACAAAGCCCTGGAGGGAAGAGGGGCTTGGCTGAAATCCAAGGATCAGCTCCTCCAGGCTCAGGAGTGGCAGCACAGGAGCACCCAGGGCCCAGCCACACCCCGAAGGCAAAGGCAGGGATTGGGGAAAGGAAGGAAGGAGAATTTCGAGGATGGAACATCCAAGGAAGCTGAAGGTCACAAATCCATGGGGCTGGTGAGATGCAGCCATGGCTCCTGAGGGAACTGCAGCAGCCAAGCCACTTCCCAAGGGCTTGTGACAATCCAGTGAAGCCCCACTGCCTGGAAAAGGGGAAACAAGCTCGTTTTTAAAGAGAAAAGGGAACTCCAGGCCAGCCAGTCTCACCTGTGCCTAGCAAGAGCACAGAACAGCTCCTGCTGGAACCTGTGCCAAGGTCAGGGCACCTTCCCCTGGACTGAGCTGCCCCAAATCCCACCCAGCCTGCTCTGCAACACGTCCAGGATGGGGCAAATGTGTATATTCCTCCTCAAAATCCCTATTTCATTTAAAACCCCCACTGTAAACTGCCCACCTGGTGACTGGGGATATTTCTGTGTCATTCATTCAGTGTCACATGGCTTGTGATCAAGCTTGATTTGATTAATCGTGGAAGAACTTGAAATTAAAAAAAAAAAAAAACCCAAACTAAACATTTTCCCTATTTGTCTCATTTTCTATGTGTTTGTTAAGTTGGTAAAATGAACCAAAGGAGAATGCTGGGGACCTGCCTCCAGCAACTCATTTTTCCACTGCAATTTTTCCTCCTCCTGTCCCCTCTGCTCCTCAGGAGGGATCATTTCCCTGCAGTGCCAGGCCACCAATCCCACATTTCTCACCCTGAGAGAGCAAATTCTTCCAGCCTGCTGTGCTCCCCTCGAGCTCTGCAGGTGGGACCAGATGGTTTGGGGACCCACATGGCATGGGGAGGTCCTGGGATTTATTCACCAGCTGCTCCAGCTGAGCAAACCTCAGCTTCCCTGCAGCATTTCCAGGCTGATTCGAGGGGTTTTCCCCCCGGGGTGGGAATTCTGAGGCACAGGAGGCTCCAGGCTCCAGGGGTCTCACAGCTGAGTGTGGGTAGCTGTGCTGGGGCATCCTGCTGGGCTCTCAGTGCCAGCATCCCTCAGGAGAGAGCAGGGCAGGTGCTGAGGGGTAAAAGGTGAGCTCAGAGCAGTTTGCTGATGATGGGTGTCCTCCCCAGCAGAGAATTTCTGTGTCAGGTACAGGGAAGTGATCGATCCCTGGCACTGTGGCTGATGCCTGAGGATTTTTGCTTTTGTGTTTCTCATATATTTGTAATCCTGCAATCCTTTAATGTATCACTCTGAACTCCATATTCACTGTGAGCTGCCGCTCTCCTGTGTGGTCAGACACAACAATTCCTCTTTAGGCCTGGGAATCAGGGACACCTCACTGTCTCAGGTCCTGAGAGATGGAAACAAAAGTGGGTTGAGGGGAGCAAACTGTGGGTGAATGACTTCATTACCTGAAGCTGTAATTGGAAGATTAACCCCCAATATGCAAACGGGCCAAACTTACAAAAGTGTGAAAACTCGTGCCCATTTTTGGGTGTAGCCCCGGGGGGGGGCTTTGTCTGCCCTAAATGCACCTGAAGGCCCTTCAATAATTATTTTTAATATTTAAATGAAGGGATTTTTAATCCCTTCATTTGCCTGGCCTCTGTCTTTAGGCAGCCCTAAAGGCATCATGACAGCCCCAGCTCCAGCAGGAACAGGGACCATCCTGCAAGTGCAGGGAATCCCTTGGGATGGAACTCCCTCACTCTGGCTGGAGTTTGGGGTGAGGAATTAGCCCTGGGAATTGCTCACTGCTCTCTCCCTCGTTACTGTCGCTGCCATCTGGGTGGCAGTGCCAGGTGCTCTTCAAACTGCAGAAAATCCTTAATAAATATCATGGAGAAAATCATTAATAAATGTCATGGAGACAGTCACAAAGCTGCATGGGGGCCTCTGGTGCTGTCTGAGTGTGTTACCAGTGGAATTTTGGCTGTGTCAGTGCTCAGCCCTCGGGATCTCCATCCCTGCCCTTCAGCCCTGCTCTGGCCCAGGGAGGAGATGCTGCTGGTGCCAGGGCAGGGTGGGCACGGGCAGCAGGGCATCGAGGAGCAGTCCCACCTCAGGGGGAGGGCAGTGATGACCCTTCTGTTCCTATCTGAGAGCTCAGGAAACTCTCACAGCTGAGCTCTGCCCGCCTCTCCCCGCAGTGGCAGCAGCCTGCTCTTCCCAGCCTGAGCCCTGCACTCTCCTCAGCCCAGCTGTAAAATATTCCAGGCAGTTTTTGGGCCACTCCCCACCCCATCCCCGTTTCCTCCCGAGCCCTGCTGGAGCCCTGGGAGGAAGCTGGCAGCGTCACAATGGAGTTTTATCAGCCCCACACTTGGAAAGGTTTCCTTGCAAACGTCAGCCGCAGTCGGTTCCCACACCAGGCTGCTCAGGACCTCCCTCTCCTCCTCCAGGTCAGTCCCCAGGAGTTTTGGGACTGGCAGCCACCAAAAAGGGGCATTTTCCCTGACTAGGCAAAGCTGAGTGGAAAGCACGAGCCTAACAAAAAAATCCCTGCCCAGGGACTTATCCAGCCAGGAGGAACAGGGGGAGTGCTGGGTGGTGAAACAAAGGTGAGAGATCTTCAGTTCATCTCTAGACCTTAAATTCATCTCTAGATCCTAAATTCATCCCTAGATTTTAAATTCATCTCTAGATCTTAAATTCATCCCTAAATCCTAAATTTATCCCTAGATCTTCAATTAATCCCTAGATTGGAAATTTATCTCTAGATCCTCAATTCATCCCTAGACCTTCAGTTCCATCCCTAGATGTTAAAGTCATCCCTAAATCCTAAATCCATGCCCAGATCCTGTGCACAGTGGGGAGCTCTTGGCTGTAGCCACCACCACATCCCCCATGGAATGCCAGGTCCATCCCCCATGGAATCCCAGGTCGATCCCCCATGGAATGCCAGGTCCATCCCAAATCCACCCTCCATGGAATGCCAGGTCCATCCCCCCATGGAATCCCAGGTCTATCCCAAATCCCCCATGGAATTCCAGGTCCATCCCACACCCCTAGTGGAATTCCAGGTCCATCCCACATTCCCCCCATGGAATTCCAGGTCCATCCCCCATGGAATTCCAGGTCCATCCCCCATGGAATTCCAGATCCATCCCAAATCCCCCATGGAATTCCAGGTCCATCCCCCATGGAATTCCAGGTCCATCCCACACCCCCACGGAATTCTAGGTCCATCCCACACCTCCCCCCCCGGNCAGGTCCATCCCACACCCCCATGGAATTCTAGGTCCATCCCACACCTCCCCCCATGGAATGCCAGGTGCATCCCCCATGGAATGCCAGGTGCATCCCACACCCTGGCAGGACCAGGAGCAGCAGGGCTGCAGGGAGCCACTCCAGGCTCCTGTTCCCATCCTCACCCCTCCTCTGCCACAGCTGCAGCCCAAGCTCAGCTTTAATGCAGTTTCCCTCTGAAAGCAGCACGGACATGGCAATTTATTCCCAGCTCATCCCTCAGATCATTTTCTCCCCTGTTAAATGAAACCCTTGGCCCTTGAGCACCCAATTCCCTCTGCCAAGGCTGGCCCTGGGAGCAGGGGTGCTCTGTGAATAGAGGCACAGGGATGGAAATTGCCACACAAGTGGGGACACTTCTCATCATGTTAATAATCTATGAGCAGCACAGGTAGAGATATTCCCAAACTCTGATTTTATCAGGATGGCATCAGTATCAGAGATGTGTTTTTCCTGAGGCTAGACAGCAGAGAAGGGAAGATATCGTGTTTCCTTGACTACCTTTCATCTGCCTTAAAAAATATAATTTTCCTTTATTAGCTGGTTCCTTTGGTTATTGCAAGTAAAATAACACATCCTGAGCCCTGGTAATAATTTGTATGTTGGTGGCCTTGCCCCTTTTCTCTCTTCTCTCCACAGATTTTCTGGTTTCCTCCTCCTCCTCCCCATGCTCATCTCCAACCTCTCCCTCCACATTTTGAACCAGGAAAAATTATTTTGTTTGTTCACAAATAGGAGGGAGAAAATATTTAATGAACAGGTGATGTGCAGGGACAGATTTTGACTAATTGCTGAATTTCTCTAAAAGCAATGATTGTTTCAGCTGGAGCTGGGCTGGTCCTGAGGGAAAGTTGAACCCTCCAGGCCTGAGCTCCCTCCCAGCCTAAGTGGCTGCTCACTGATCATCTCACCCCAAAAATCCCCCCTGTCTCATCCCTGGGAAAAGGAAAAGCATGGCAGAAGCAATGAGCTCTGTCTTGTTGTCACATATTGAGCTAATTCAAATTCAATCATTTTGTCCAGATTGGAATTTAAAGATATCATCTATTTTCTTTTCTGCTGCCGTGTGAGATGCAGTACTTTCAAACAAACACTGTTATTACCCTTGTATGACCATTATCTGGCACAAGGCAAAGCTCCAGAAGAGTGCAGGGGGCATTTAGGGAGTGAAAATTGGGAAGTGAATCCATCCTGAGCTGGCCTGGCCCAGCCCAGATGTGCTGGCAGCACAGCAAGGTGAACGATCACAAGGGAAAGAATCCTTATTTTTGTCCTTCAGCCCACGGGAAGACAATCTGCAAGTCCACTGAAAATTACTTTTCAGACAGTCATCTCCTTCAGTGTCAAAATTCTCGATGTTGTGCCCATTGGAGAGAGGGAAGCAAACCCTGGCTTTTGTCTGCTCTGTTAATCCCAGGCACACTTCTCCTCTCCTGGCAATCTTGGTGTCTGGAATTGCAGTGCAGGATGTGCCAGGGGTTTGGGTGCTGTGGGCAGCTCTTGGAACTGGGGCAGGGGCTGTGGCTGTGGCAATCCTCTGCTCATGGGGCAGCTGTTAAACAGCAGCTGGGGCAGTTTGCTCTCTCCCTGCCAGGAGCCATCCTCCCTGCAGCAGCTGCAGCCCTGGGATGGCTCTGCTGGAACCCTGACCCACGGGGGGCAGGGGGGATCCTGACCCTGCCAGGGGGGTGGCTTTGTATGGCTGCCTTTGGATTGTGATTCTGCTCAGAAAGAACTGCTATTGCTGTCCCCAGCTCTTTGCCTGAGAGCCCCTGAATTTCAAAATGACAATAATTCAGAGGGAGGGGGTTTGCATTCTCCATTCCAGGGGAGGCTCCTGCCTTCCTCAGCACACACCTGCCCTTCGAAGCAAAACACTTGGAAAAATCAAATTCTGTCTGGAAAGACCCTTCCTGCAGCTGCTGTCAGCTCCTGCCATATTCCAGGGGAACCAGAGGGGGCTGCCCTGTTTCCACTGGCCACCCTGGCTCTTCCAGCCCTGGGCACCTCGTGGCCCTGCTCAAACAGGAATTGTTCTAAAGAACTCCCTGCCCCCTCATCTCATCTGTGGGCACTCCCACAACTTCTTGATTTCTGGAGACAACTAAAAAAAAAAAGTTGCTGGTTTTTACACAATGCCTCCAGAGTGACCAGGATCACACCAGGGATTCCTGGCATGATCTTACACTTGGTGAGATATTTAAAAACACAATTATTTATAAACAACATGAAAATGGAGACATTTGTTAAACGTTTGTTCCACAATAGTCCCAGATGAATTTGCCAAGATTCTCTTTCCAGTAAATATCTAGATAAGAACATGCTGCTCGTCCTGCTGGATGGAATGTCCTTCCTTGGACATTCTCAGTTTCAGGATGAGAAATCCCACTTTTGGCTCTGGATGGAAAAGATGGAATTCTCCAAAGGAAGGGAAACCTGTCATGTCTTTGGAGACCTCCCTTATTCTGCAGGGACCCACCAAGAGGCAGGAAATTTGTTAGGGTAATAAAACTGGGGTTTTGCTCACGTGAGTGTTACCCTTTAAATTTCACATAAGAGCCTTGAGGTGGTTCTGCTGAGGTTTTTGTGCCCTGCTACAGGACACAGACAACGAGCTGGGTGTTTCCCACCAGAAGGAGCAGTGGTTGCACTCTGAGGAGCACCAGGGGCACACAGTCCAGCCCAGAGCTGGATCAACTGAAGATTGGACAAGATTTGGGGTCCCCAGGACCAGCAGTGGTACCTAAATCCTTTATTCCTGCTCATCCCTCCTTTACACCACTCAGCTGCCCAGCCCATCTCATCCCACTGCTCATATATGCAAGAGGAAAAACTGCAGGAAGAAACCCAAAATAAAACCTGGGGTGTGGATTTGTTCATCTTCAGCCTGAGAGTGCTTTTGTGCCAGAGGAGCCTCCTCCAAGGCCTCCATGGCACATTTCACATTGCTCAAGAGCACTTCATGCTGATTGGAGTGGCACTGAGATGATCCCCCAGGAATCACTGGATTGGAGAATTTTCCTTCATGATTCCAGACCTGATCACTGAAAGCAGACGTGATGCAGACACAGCTGGAAGCAAACAGAAGCAGAAGTCAAGCCCAAGGTGAAATCTGCAGAATACAGGCAGATTTCCAGCCAAAGGTGAAGGTCACTGAAGGAACTGTCATGGGGTTCTTTTTAATAAGGAACTTTTCCACTCAGGAAATCCTCAGGTATTCTGTGACTGATCCCAGTTTGCATCAGCCTTGGAAAGGAAGTAGATAAATGCAGATTATTCTTTTTTTTTTTTTTTTTAATTCTAAGATCTTGTAGCAAAGTCTCACATTTGATTTTCTCTGAGAGACTTTGTTGAGGCTTTATTGAAATGCTGCTCAGTTACACCTGACCTGCTGTCACTGTATTGCAGCAGAAACTGGGGATAAATCTGACACACGGTGCTCCAGAACAGCTCCTGCTTCCTGAGCTGGGGATTCCTTTGCAAGGGAAACACAAAGAACCTGTGAGCTCCCACCTGGGCTTTCCCCCTCAGCTGTGATGGCTGTAAACTGCCCTGTCCCATGAAAACTGAACCTCCTCCCTGCAGAAACACCACCAGGCAGCCAAGGATGGTCACCAGACCCTGCACGAAGAGATGCCCAAAGCAATGCTCTTCCCAGTGAGTTCCACACTCAGGGTGTGATGGACCACGAAAAAAATAAACCAGAAATGGTGAAGAGGAGCCCCTACAAGCATTTGATGGGGAAAACCCCTCAGATTTGGGTTTTTGCTGCAGTTCTGCCCCAGGCTGGGCTGTTGGCTGCTTTGGGAGGCCCTGACACTTCAGTGAACCAGCCCCATTCTCTTCATGAAGCTCCCCTAAATCATCATCTCAGCTTCACAATGTTGATCTTCTTTGGGATCCCTTTAATTGCAATTTTCTGGCTGGCAGCCTCCCTGCCAATGACCACAGAGGAAGGAATGGTCACAGAAGGAGGAAATTCATTCCTGTGGTGAGTACAGAGGTAACAGAGCCAAAAGTTTTAAGCCCTCCTCCAAACTGTGCTACACATCCATTTCCTTTTTGCAGGGCAAACTATTTAACCTCTTTACCTGTTTGTCCTCATCTCCAAAACGAGGAAGGCAGAACTGACCCAGTTCTTATTATAAAGTCAAATGGTTTCAAAGCATTTTGAAGTCATTAAATAAAAGGCCTTGCAGAAGGACACTGCACCGTTCCTGCTGGAACACATAACAAGAGGGAAAATAGGAAATCAGGGGAAAGCTGGGATCCCTCCTGAAGCTTGTAAAGGTTCATGCTCTGCCTTCAGGTTGCAGCATGAGCCGTGTCCTGAACACACTGCATGTATTTAGGATGAAGAAATAATCGAGCTGAAACAAAGCAGCTGCTTCTAGAGACCCTCACCCCTTGAGAGCAGCTCTTGCCTTGGTGATAACAGCCACAGGTCTGGGTGAGGTTTGGTTCCTCTCGAGGTTTGGGTTGGATTTTTCTTTCTCCTTCTCCTTGTACAGCTGAAATTTTTGCCCCATAAAGCTGTTGAGGAGGGAAGGGTGGTGATGAGAAAGCAGTCTCGAGGTGCAGGGGGTGGAATTCAGCCCTTGGACACCAGAGCAGAGCTCCAAAGAACAACATCCACAGCGTGCCACAGCGTGCCAGCCTGGCTGAAAAGGAACATTTAATGCTCCCCTTCAGCTTCAGCCACGTCTGCCTGCTTTTGTCTTAGAAAAAGGCATTGCTGGTGCTCCTTGGAATTCATTTAGGGATGTGTGGGTGCTGGTAAGGTCAGGATCTGGGTGTGAGACCTTGACTTGTACACACAAAACACCCTTGGAAGAGCTGGTAGGAATTTCTAACTGGAGGAAGCTGGAAGAGCTGGTAGGAGCTGGAGGAAGATGAGAGAGGCAACCCTAAGATCCAGATTTTAACCTGAGAATGAAATGAAATGAAGTTAAATTAAATTAAATTAAATGTTGTATGATCAAGTCAAAACCCTGAAATTCAAGAGCAAGAGCCACACAGATATTCACTGCAAGCCCTAAGACAGCACAGAGACTTGGTGAAGCTGCTCTGGAGGCATTTCACAGGGGGAAAAGCCAATCCTAAGGTACAGAAAACGAGCCCAACCTCTTCTGAATGCCCCAGAGAAAACCTGAGCACCATTTCCACATGGACATGAGCCCCAGATCTCCCCCTCTGGTCTCTGCAGAGCTGACCTGCTGTTTCTCAGTGCATTTATTTCGTTGGGATTTACATTTTTAATCCAGTTCATTGTTCTCCTGGTGGGATTTCCAGCATTAAAGTGTTTATTGATCCTGGGGAAAACAACTGGCCATGACAGAGGAAGGGAAATTAAATGCAACATTGATGCTTCTCTCTGCAATCCCCCTGGAGGAATTGTGGCTATTTTTCTGTGAGCAGGAGTTGTGTTCTGTATTAATGTCCTCAGTCCAAGCCCAGGATTTCATTCTTCCCCAAGGTGCTCCCTCCTCTCCCACTTCCCCTCTCCCATTATCAGACAGCATCTTGGGCAGTAAAATGTTTTATGGGATTCTCGTTTTCCTTCAGAGAGAGGAAGGCACTTATGACTGTCTCTCCAAGATTAAAAGCTTTTCCTGTGTATCCCTGTATTTAGCTCACTGGAGGCTGTTTTGTTTAGGCTTTGGGGTTTTTTCCAGGATGTTCTGTCTGCCACCAGGGAATCTTGCAGACTGTGGATCACGCAGCTTGGGTGCTCTGAAAGCTGACCTGGAGCCACTGGGTTCAGAGCAGGGGAGTTGCTTTATCCGTTGCTGGGAGGATGTGGAATGTATTTATAATCACTGTGTGCAGCAGCATCTCCACCCTATTCCCACCAGTAAACAGGGATGGAGCATGGGGCAGCTCAGCAGACAGGAGCTGCCAAAAGCCAGCCCCAGCCAGGAGTGACCTCAGCGCAGGCTCCCCGTGGGAATTCTGCACTGGGCTGGGGGTCAGGGCCTGCCAAAACCCCTCTGTGACAAGGTCTGGGGAGCCTCCAGAGGCAGGGCAGTGTCTGGAGCAGGATGGAGAAGGTGCTGGGGTGAGGGATTCCAGCAGCCAGGAACAGAGCCCAGGTTAGGCTGCAGCCTTGGAGGGTTTTCCTGCACAGTCTTAACCCATCTTCAAAATCACTTTGATGGACAACACTTTGGGGCTTTTTTCAGCCCAAATGATTTTAAAATTGTTGAGATGAAGTGAGCCAAATACCTCAGATGACATTCCCGGGCAGCTGGAAATTTGGCTTCTTCCAGTTGGTGTCAAAGCCTAATATTTATTTAAAGCCAGGCTTTATAGTGCTCGTTATTACATTTCAATATTTTCTTTCAGTCTCAGGGAAGCTGCCAGCTCATCTTAGCCAAACGTGACTCCTGCAGCCTGAAATGATTGCCTGCTCACATGGAGCCCATTTCTGGGGACAGAATGAGGAGCACACGGAGTGATTTCTGCACTGCAGAGCCAGCCAAGGCTCAGGAGCTGCTCAGGGCAGCCAGTGCCAGCAGGATCACCTGTTCCAAAGCCAGAATCAGGTGTGCAGGGAGCAGCAGTGGCTTCATCACAGGCCTGGCTGACACACACAGGACACCCACCCAGGGCTGGAGCCAAGAGCTTGTCCCAGAACCCAGGGAAAAGGCAAGGGAGAGATCCAAGTCCCACAGTTCTGCCAAGGAGCTGGGTTATTGCAGCTCTGCTCACCTGTCTGAGCAGCCTTCTGGGGGTTTAGTGCACCTGAGCCGTTGTTAATTCCAGGAATTGATCCACTAATCAATAAACAGCACCAGGGATGGTGACCACGGGCTCTTGGGGCTACAGGGGAACCACCAGGAGACTTTAGGGGAGAGACAGTGCCAATGGACAGGAGGAAACAGCAATCTGTGAGGGACCAGACAGCTTTCCATGAGGAATCCAACAGCTCTCTGTGAGGGATCAAAGAAATTTCCATGAGGGATCAAAGAAATTTCCATGAGGGATCAAAGAAATTTCCATGAGGGATCAGACAGATCTGTGAGGGATCAAAGAGATCTCAATGAACGATTGAAGAAATTTCCATGAGGGATCAAAGGAATTTCCATGAGGGATCACACAGCTCTCCATAAGGCATGAAAGAGATCTCCATGTAGGATCAAAGAGATCTCCATGTAGGATCAAAGAGATCTCCATGAGGGATGAAAGAGCTCTTTGTATGGGATCAAAGAGCTCTCCATGAGGGATCAGACACTCTCCATGAGGGATTAAACAGCTCTCCATGAGGGATGAAAGAGCTCCCTGTGAGGGATTAAAGAGCTCTCCATGTAGGATCAAAGAGATCTCCATGAGAGATCAAAGAGATCTCCATGAGGGATCAAAGAGCTCTTTGTATGGGATTAAAGAGATCTCCATGTGGAATTGAACAGCCTCTCCATGAGGGATTAAACAGCTCTCTGTGAGGGATCAGACAGCTCTCTGTGAGGGATTAAAGAGCTCTCCATGTAGGATCAAAGAGATCTCCATGTAGGATCGAACAGTTTTCCATGAGGGGTCAAAGAGATCTCCATGAGGGATCAAAGAACTCTTGTATGGGATTAAACAGATCTCCATGTGGAATCAAAGAGCTCTCCATGAGGGATTAAACATTTCTCCATGAGGGATTAAACATTTCTCCATGAGGGATTAAAGAGCTCTCCATGAGGGATTAAACATTTCTCCATGAGGGATCAAAGAGCTCTCCATGAGGGATCAGACACTCTCCAAGAGGGATCAGCAGCAGCAGAGGTGGGTGGGTGAGGTGTGATGGGGGGATCTCCCAGGACAGGCTGTTCCTGACAGCTGTCAGAACCTGCACTAGAGCCAGTGATGAGCTCTTGGAGAATTACTTTATGATTAATGTGGAATGTCAGGAAAAGTCACCATGGAAGGTGTAAGTGGAAATAAATCCTGTCGTGTTTTTAGCTCAATAGAGGCCTGGGAAGTCCTGTGAGCATTGCAGACATATTCCATGTCTAGAAACAAACAAACAAAAAGGATGTACTATAGCAATATTATGGAAACATGATACAGAAAGATATAAAAATACTAAATACAAAATAGATAAAGTACACCCCAGGCCTCAAGAGATGTTTTGCAGTTTTGTAGGCCCAGGCCTAAGGTTGGTACAGTCCTAAGGGGTCTCAGCCATGATGCCTTAAGTTTTAGCTTTTATATTTTTCAGGTTCTGGGCTGTTTTGGGGGGCAGTTTTAGGTTTCATATTCAGTGCTGCTGAGCTCTCCTCACAGAGCAGGGAGACAAAACAATTCCTGCTCCAGTTTGGGACCAAGGACAACTTTCAGCCCAAGAACAAAACCAAGGGTGAGGTGAGAAGGCAAAGCAAGGAGGCTGGAGCTGCATCCCCTGGAGCTGGGATTGCCCCATGAACTGCCCTGTGCTGCTGGAGCAGAACTGATCCCAGGGTGGGGCCTCGTGCCCCGGGCTCCATTCTGTGCCCATTTTGTGCCCATTTAATAAATCCCTGCTTCATCCTTTGGCTCTGGCTGCTCTCAGTTCCAGCTCAGCTCCAGAAGGCCTCAGCCACCTCCAGACCCTGCACAGAGGCAGGCTTTGGAGAAGCCCCTCTTGCAACCAGGAGACAGAGCCCTGTGCACAGCAGCCCAAATCCTCCTTGTGACAAAGGCCACAGAGTTAGGCTGCTGCCCCAGCTTGAAGAATTCAGTGTTTATTCCATTTCTGTCTTCCACATCAGTGATAAAGTTCTAGTACATCTTGGGAGGAAAAGTAATCCCATGTCCCAGCTCAGGCAGACACATGGATAAGCTGGAATCTACCCTGAAACAACCCCCAGAGCCTGACCAGCACCTGGCACCTCCACGTAATTCCAAGAGCCGGAGTCAGAGCACCTGGAGCCAGCTCAGCTCTCACACTCTGGTGTGAGCTCCCCACGAAAATGTGGGAGGCTCCAGCTCTGGGAGCACAGACCCAGCCCTGCCCTTCCCCTCCTGTGATGCAGCACAATTTCCAGCTCCTGCTGGAGCCAGAGGTGAGATCCCAGAGTGGAAGCTGGAGCTGCCCCACTCACCGTGGCTGTGCAAAGGAAAGGGAAGGAGCATCTTTATGGCCAGCTGAGCCATGGAATGGTGTTATCCCCAAATCCCATCCCAGCCAGGAGCTTGGCAGGGCTATTCACACCAGGGGAGGGCCCAGGGTTGCACAGAACTCCATAAAAACCTGGGAATGTTCTGCCCCAAGGTGTCCATCACTGCACATTTGGCTCAGGGAGCAGATGCACCAACAAAGGCAGAACACTGGGTTTGATCCTGATCTCAGCCACTGCAAGAATTCCTTTGTTTCTGTGTCTCCACAAGAATGGCTCTGTCTGTCATTTGAAGAATATCTGGTTTATTTATTCCCCATCTTTTCATCCCTGCTCTCCATTTTTATAGATCCATTGGCATAGGAGTTGGATGCTTCAGCAAATGAGGTTAACCTCTGACCATAAATTACTGCTCCCTCAGGAGGAAGTGGCCATAAAAAAGGAAACAGCCACAACTCCAGCAGAGAGCAGCAAAGGCAGAGAGAGCAAAGGCTGTACAAATTACAAAACCACCAGCCCCTGAAACCCTTACCAGGGCTGGCCATGCAAATAATGAAGTGTGACATAAACACACACAAAACTGGACTCAGCCTGGCCAGAACAATCATTTGGATGCCAAGAAAAATAAGCAGCTTTCCCATTTTCCCTGGAGTTTCCTATATAATGGCTCTTGGGGACGACACGTGGCCAAAGACCACGGGCAGCTGAGGAGAGAAATGATCTAATCATCTCTAGCATTGCTTTGAACTGTCATAGCATGCAGGAATAGAGGGCAGGACAGCTCTTGGGAACAGTGGGCAGGATAAAACCTGAGGGGTTTCTCACTCTGCTGAGAGTGAAACCCCAGTCAGGTGCACTCTCAGGTGTCCATCGTGATTCCCATGTCAGAACTGGGGGCTCATCCCACAGTCTGTGGCTGGGATTTGCCTCTGAGAATTTACATGCTCATCCTCAGAGCGTTTAAAAGAATAAGAAGGAGACAAACAACTTCTTTAACTGATCTCTGAGGCACCTCAGAGCTTCAGAGCATGGAGGGGACCCCAAAATTTCTGCCACTGGGGTGAAAAGTTGCCCAGCTCAGCTGAGAGGAGGGAAAGGAGAGGGACTGGGATTCTGCAGGGCTGTGGCTGGGGAGGTGGAGTTTCTGGATGGGGGGCTCAGGTCTCTGCTGGGGGCTGTCATGCACAGGTGGCTTCCTCAAGCACAGAGTGTGAGTGTGGGTGAAAACCAAACCTGAGCTCAGCACGGGAATAAATTCCCCCAGGCACTTGGGGAATTTATCTCAGAACTTCTCCCAGGGAGCTTCAAGAGTGCTTTCTGCTCTGCTTCTTGTTTCTTTAGCTGAAGTGCTCCTAGAATGTATTATGGATTTATGGGGGCCAAAACCTTCTCCACATCAACATACTGGCCCATTGAGTTTTTTGTTCCATAGATGCAGAGGAAGGAATTGCTTCTTTTATCAGCATCAAGTCAGAAATTCCATTGGAAAAAGAATTATTAAAAATAAGGTGAGATGGAACAGCTTCAGTACCAGCAAAGGCTAAGGAAACTGTGAGTTTCCAGCCTGAGGATGGGGATGATGTAGGTTTTTAAATTCAAGGAGGGTGAAGAGGCAGCAAGAGCTGCACTGAGAGCCTTGAGGAGCAGCAGATGAAACCAGCAGGTGATGTGCTGGAAGGAAGGCAAAGGAGAGGCTCCTGTGTGCACCTTGCTCTGGGAAACCTTGCTGTGGTGTTGGAGTGCATAAAATAGAAGCCTCTTTGAGTCTCTCAAAGGGAGAAAAGAATGCAGAAATTGAATTAAAGCCTTTAGAGAAATTAAAATATATTAAGTCCCACTGACATGAAGTGTAAGTTTTAGCTTTAAGTAAATGTAAGTAAGCTTTAAGTAAAGCTAAGTAAAGTAAGTTTTAGCTTTAAGTAAAGGACATTTTAAGTGCCTTAAGAGAGTGAAGATGCCCTAAACCCCAGTTTAAAGTTCAGTAACTTAACCCTAGATGTAACCAAAACATGGGAGATCATTGCTTACATTCCTAGATAAAATAGATAGAACCATTTATGTGAATAGATAAAACTATATGAGTAAATTATGTGTAAGAATTGACTCTGCTTTCATCCTTTAGAATCAATCTCTAATAGATGCAGAGAGAATGGTTTAGAATTGTGTTTTTAGATGATTGGATGATTTATGAATAAGAATCCCTGTATTGGAGCTCTCTCTCTCACACACACACAGAAGAAAGGAGGAGGACACCCAGATGAAGAGAAGGAAGAAGACAACAAAGAAGAAGAAAAGTGTGGGAGCTGCTGCTTCTCCTACTCAGACTCTATGCCAAAAGCTGCAAGAGCTGCTGCTGATTTTCTGGGGACTTTATACCAGAGAAAGCTGCTCGAGGCACGGTCAAAAACTTTAACACAGACTTTAGCACTGGGACCTCTCACCTTCAGACTGATGTATTTATGTAATAAACAACTTTACAGCACCAACAACTGCTCCTGTTCCTTTGAAGACCCAGACCCATGAAAAACTCGACACTGTGGGTGTTAACAGCATCACATGCCCTCAAGGGGAGCATGGGGAAGGAAGCAGAGAAATCAGGATTATTAAGCCAAAAGACAGCACCTCTCTGGCTGCTTGTGCTGGAGGCTCCAGGGCTGGGAAACCAACCCTGGAGAAGACAATTTCCTCACTGCCCTCTAAAAGCCTCCAGAGCCCCTGGATGGTGGAGTGGATGAACCTCTGACAGGATCTGCTGGGGATGATCTGATGTTCTGAAAGGTTTCTGGGCTGAACAGGGACATTGCTGGGAGCTGCCTCTCCCTCACCCATTCCTGGGTTCTGTTCCCAGCTGAGTCTTCATTTCCTGCTGTCCTCAGACATTCCCTGCCTCTCCACAAGCATCCTCATCTTAAACCTGCCCGTGCTCCCCTCCTGGCCAGGGAGCAGGAGCAATGAGAGCCAAAGGGAAGATTTGCTGCTGGAGCAGCTCCATCCCTGCAGCCAGGGCTGTGGAGGCACAGGGCAGCTGGCTGCTCCCCTGCTCCTGGATCTCCTCCTCATTTCCACCTGCTAAACTGCTTTTAAAAAAGCTGGGAGTGCAACTGAGTCAGTGGAAGCAACTGCTGGGGCTGCCAGAGGGCCCTTGGAAAGGAGACTCCCCCAGGGTAGGGAGATGTTCCCACCCACTATTAAAATGAGATCCATGCTCTCCTTCCTTTTCCAGACCATTTTCCCTACCTTGTTTTTGTCTTTGGTGGGGGTGGAGGAGTGACATCAGCACTGCTGCAAGATTGAAGCAGTAAATAATTCTTTATCACCACAACATTGCAGACCATTGCAAAATCTCTGCAGTTGCTGTGCAGGCCAACACTTGTAATAAACTACTGCCAAAGTGGATGGCAAAAAGCAAAAATTAGCAGCTGACCCTGGAATATTTCCCTTGTCATCCAGAGGTATTGTTTTCTCAATTCAAGGAAGAGGACAAAGAACAAATCACACAGAACTGAGCTGGGACCAGAGCTGTGAGCATGCCATGACATTATTTGTCAAAGAGACTTCTAAAATCCAGCCTGGCTTTCCAGGGTGAGGAGAAGGGGCCTGAAGGATGTTATTATTTTGTTAAGGATGTTATTATTTTATTACATGGTTTTGCCTCAGCAACTGTGTGGCCAGCAGGGAAGTGATTGATGGCACACATCCAGTCCTGGGGATGACATTTTGGGGCTGGAGTGTGTCCAGGGAAGGGAACAGAGCTGGGGAAGGGGCTGGAGCACCAGGAGAGGCTGAGGGAGCTGGGAAGGGGTTCAGCCTGGAGAAAAGAAGGCTCAGAGGGAATTTCTGGCTCTGCACAACTCCCTGAGAGGAGGGGACAGCCCCAGGTCAGGCTCTGCTCCCAGGGAACAGGGACAGGAGGAGAGGGAACAGCCTCAGATTGCTCCAGAAGAGGCTTAGGTTGGATATTTGGGACAATTCCCTCCAGGATGGGCTGTCCTGCCCAGAGCAGTGGTGCAGTGCTCGTGTCTGGAGGGAGTTGAAGGCACCTGGAGGTGGCACTTGGGGACACGGGGTGGCCTTGGCACTGCTGGGGGATGTTGCACTCCATGGTCCCTGAGGGCATTTCCAGCCACAATCATTCAGTGAATCACTGGTTCTGGGATTATTCAGCCATCAGGCTCTAGCACAGGGATGTTCATGGAACAAACAGAAAAACTCTTCTAGGAGAATGCTCTGTGTTTTAGCACAGGCTGATAACTCCAGTCCACAATTTGGGACCACAGGTCCTCTGCCACTCAATTTTATGGCACAGACATGTACAGCAGAACAACTTCTGATTGTGCCAATCTGCACTGACAGAAAACACAGAAAATGCTCATTTTTAAAAAACAATTTCTATACAACAGCGTTAGATTTTTCTACAGAACCCAGGTGCTTTCATGCCTGTTAAATTTTAGTACAGCAGATAAAATTGGCAGAAATTACCTTGAGAAATGCTCCTTATTAAATCTCTGTCTCCATCTGCCAGATTCTGCTACCTTGCTGCATTTTGAGGAGTCCCTTCCTCCTGAAATATTCCCACGAAAGCAATGGGAGCACTTCAGTGTGCCTCTGACAGAGCAACAAAACCCTGCAGAGCTGGAGCAATAAATCCAGCACAGGTGGGGCACAGAGGTGCTGAATTGCACCCCCACAACTGCACACCTCCAAAAAATACCTGTCTCCTTGGAAAGGAGACACATGATGTAGTCTGGGTTTTTCCAGGCCTACAGTTTCTAAGTTTTGGTTTTTTCAAACAACTTACCTTGTTTCTCAAAAAAAAAAAAAAAGGATGCAATTTTCCTGTGGCTGCAATCACGTTGGTGTTCACCAGATGTTGTTGTGGAGAATAATAATGTGACATGAATTTTTGTCTAAACATGATCTGACTTTAGTTTATTTAAACTGAATGATTTTTTTTATAGCTTTCAGACAGGCCACTGTGATTGGTAGGAGAGTGAACAGAACTCTTTACTTACATTGGTTAAACTAGAGGGACAGCAAAGAAAGTCCATCTTACAGAAAGAATCTAAACCATTCAGATTTCCTTACAGAAATAATGATGGTGTTGATGTTTAAGTTCTGAGAACAGGTTTCTAAAACTCAAAACATTACAAAGAAACAGAAACTTAGAAACTGTAGGCCTGGAAAAACCCAGACTACAACGTGGCAATTTTCAGATCCTTGCCTCTTGCACACCAATTATTCCTGGAGGAAAGGGCAGGGACATCAGACAGGAGCAGTCAAATCTCCCTGCAGAGGCTCTGGCAGTGCTGGTGTGGCCAACTGTTGGCTCCAGCAAGTGGAAATGGGAAAGTTCCCTGAAGGAAATCCCTGATTTCCTTGCTCTGGGGTAAAGCTGGGGAGGAAGAGGCAGACCTTGGCCTTGGAACACCCCCCTTGGGGGCTGGCAGCAATCCTGGTGGGGCTGGCAGCAATCCTGGTGGCTCACTAGCCAGGGATGCCTCAAAAGAAGCTGCCAGCCTTCTAGCAGGGATGGCAATGAAGCAAATGCTTGGAAGAAATGGTGACAGGCATGATTACCTGTCACTGTGGCCAGTAACATATGACACAATTCCTCATTTATAGCAATCTGGCTCCAAAATCTTTTATTCAAACAATTGACCCCTTTTTATACCTTTTTGTACAGGCCACTCTCATTGGAAGGAGGAGTGCCAGAACTCTTCACTCTGTTGGCCAAAACTGAAAGACACAGAGCAAGTCTGTCCCACAGAAAATACAAAACATTAAACCCATGACAAAAACACTGGCAATGTTTATGTCAAACCTTGTGACAACCAGGCCTTCCTAAACCAAAACATCACGAAGAAACTGAACTTAGAAACTCAGAAACCTCAGGCCTAGGAAACCCAGACTACAATTCCCTGTTTCACCTGTGTGGACAGAAGTGAAAACTTCTGCAGTGCCTGTCTGGCATGCCCATGACATCAATTGTTTTACCCCAGTGAGTCAGGTGACAAGTCAGCTCTGCTCAGCTGCAGCCTAAATGCTGCACCCAAAAAACCTCAGAAGCTGGGGTTCCAAAAGGAACACTCACAAGTGAAGTTTCAGGGAAGTTGTTTTGCTTGGGAGTATTCACAGGTAAAAGAAATGCAATAGCTATAAATGTCTTTGGTGGAATTACCACAGGAACATTGCATGCAAGAGCTAAGATTGCTGACTCTTCGTTACAATTTACTGAAAAAACAGTTGGAAGGACTGAAAGTTGAAAATTCTGTTGCTGTCTTTGCCTGTAATCAAAAGATCTTGTTCCAAAAAAACTAATAATTCTAGTAGGGATACTAGTCAGCAATAATTTGTGAGCAGGGCAACCAACAGAACAAACACCTGGAAAATTTAACAATGCATATTGCAAGCCATGGGAATTTTGCAAAGCCCAATCTAGAGAGACTTTTTCCAATGGCAAATAGATACCTGCAAATTCTCGACCTGCTAAAATTAACAGTCTTGTCCTGGCTTTAATTACAATTTGTGCTGTCATCTCCCAAGTTGTAAAAATTGTCTTTGGAGCCCTGTAAGGAAGAAATGTGTCCGCAGGGAAATCCCAGCTGCTCAGGGCAGTGTAGGGGCTGCGAGCAAAGCAGGGCAGCTTGCTGCTGCTGAGCTGTGGGGAGGGTAAAAGAGAGGCATAGAGAAAGGGTGACACACTGTGTGGACACAGAGAAGTGCAAGTCCCCCCCTCCTGACCAGCTGCTTTTCAGAGGTTTGCGCCTTTTTTTCGAAATCTGAGTGAGGACTGAGGCGAACCCAGAGCAGCCCCAGTGGAGATCTCCTCTGGGATCCCCTCCTGAAAAAAGCTGAGGCTGCACTTTCCCACCGAGCACTCCCACCTTGGATGAAGCCAGAGCAAGGGGCAATAAATCTGAGGATATCCCTGGACTCTGGAGAAGAAGAGAAACTTTTCTGTGACCTACTAATTGCTGCCACAAACCTCTGAGACACACAGCACCAGAGCAAATTGTGCCTTTAGCTGCAGAAAATCCCTCCAGCAGCCAGTGTGGGCTCAGCTCTGCCTGGAGAAATGCAACAAGTCTGGCTCGAGGAGTTAAAGCTCAGAGAAAAAAAGATGAAGCAGCAGTTTCATGGTGTGGTTTCATTTTTAAGCCAGGCTGTGAATGTAACCCTTATCTGAAAAAAGTACAGGCTGAAAAGGTGGATCCCAACCCTCACTACCAACCACAGCAGCAGAGACTGAGACAAATGATTGGACAGGGAGATGATAGGAGGAGGAAGCAGAGATGAGAAATGCACAAGCCAGTCCTCAGAGCCCACCTTGCTGATTTTTAAATCCTTGTTTTCCTACTGAAAGCCCTTGTTAATCCACCTCTGTCACTTAGAAGAGGACATCCATGCCATATTTTCATTCTTCCTGATGCCCAGAAGACAAAGAACCTCTGTACAGAAGAGCCTTGTGGCATTGTCAGGGAGACCAAGGCTTTTGTAAAAATCACTGTTTGTTCTTGAAAGGCTGGGAGATGGCAGGTGCCTGGCCTGCAGAGAACACAGAGTTTGGGGCTTTAAAAAAAGAGGAGCAGCATTTTTTAATTTAACCTGTGGCCTTCACCTGTTACTGAAGACCATGGGCAGGAGCAAGCAGGATTCCCAGCCATGGGATACAGGTTTTGCTGGACTGCAGATCCAGTTCAGGTTGCCAGGACCCGTTGGGCTGGGTGCCATGGGAGGCTGCAGTGACATCCTTCTGTGTGATCCCAAAGCTCATTCCCTCCTTGCTGCCAAATCTGGGCCCCTGCCAGGCTGAGGCTCCTTGCTCAGGATGAGCTCAGCATCCAGGGGCTGTTTCACTGCAGGTCTGGAGCACAGCTCTTCTGGGAAGGTGGAGAAATCCTCAGCCCAGCTGAGGGACAGGACACAGAGAGCCAGTGGCTTTCCCAGGAGCACACAGGTGAGCTTTAGAGCAGGAGCAGTTTAACCCCACCACGGAATCAGAATGCCCTGACAGGGAGATGGTTCCTCCCATCCCATATCTGACATCTGACATTTGACTCTGCTGAGGGAGAAACCTGGGGAAAGGAAAGAAATGGGAAGAACATATCTGACTTTATTTCCAGGCTGAGCAGCAGAATGCGCTCGCTGAGAACAGCGAGGTCTCACCAGCTTTTTTCTTGGGAAAGAGCATCCCAGAAATGTGTGCTTTATCTCTGGAACTCATGGGCAGTGTGTGCTGAGGCAAGGGGCTGAGCAGGGCTGGGGACTCCTGGGGGACAAAGGAGGGCCTGTTGTCTCCAGCCCCACACCAGGCTGCTCCTGGGCGCTATTCCTGGCCCTGCACTGCCTCACTCCCTGACCTTGCTGAGAAAGGCTCTCACATCCAGCTCTGCCTGCCTGAAAAGCCATCGTGGTCCCCTCAGATTGCATTCTATTCAAAGCACAGATGATGAGCAAATATGAAATACTTCTTGCTTTCCTTCAACACCCAGCCCCTGGGGTGAGCAGGAACTGGACAGACAAATGAACCCTGCTGCCCTCCTGTAAGCTCTCCTTGCATTTCCTTCTTAGTTTTCCAATTAACTCTGCCAATGTCTTGTTTTTGCTGTGCCCCAAGGCTGCACCAAGTCCTCCCAGCAAGAGGAAACAGCACAGGCTTGAGACAGGTGCCCATTTTCCTGAAGCACTTTCCATTTCTATTCAGAGCCGTTCACAGCTGCTCTTTTCTCTGTGACATCTGCACTCCAGGGAATGGGGCTGCCCCTGGTGGGAGGGGGACAAAGGAGGCTGGAAAAAAAGGGTGATGGAGCCAGGACAAGTTTGTGATTTCTGCCTTGAGGTTCCAGCCTGGTGGCTGCAGCTGCTGACCCATGCAAGGGCAACACTCACAGCTCAGCCTTTCTCTTCCATGTGGGGCACAGCCACCTTTGGAAAAAAACCTGCCTCGTGAACAGATTCCCTCTGGCACTTTACTAATTCCAGCCTGTCTTGTCCAAGGTGAAAGGATTTTTAGAATCCAGTTTATTCACTGCTAGTTATGTTTCTTCATGGAGGTTCAGAGCCAAAGCTCATTAAGGGCAGTGGGAATCTCCCCATTCCCTTCTATTCACTGCCACTGGCTCCAGTTCAAGCTTTTATTCAGCCCCTCTTGGCTGGACAATGCAGATCAGTGATGGCAGCTCCACTATCAGTGTCTTTGTGCCACCATGTCTCGTTTCTCAAACCTTCAGCACAATGTCCACTTGTCCTCAGCAAGTGCTTCCTTTCAGATCTCGAAAATAAATAAGTCCATGGAAGAAACATTTCTTTTGGCCTGTGCTGGCCGAGAGCTCATTTGCAGACATTTTAGTTTTGGGAGACAGTGTCCCTTTGATTCTCCCCATCTTCTCAGCACACCAGCCTGCTATTTTTGCCTCATGGCTGCACTGAGTCATGGAGCTCGTGCTGGTTTACTTTGGAGCCAGTGTATAAACCAGGGATGATCCCCAGGCTCGCCCTATGGAGACAAGGAGCATTTACTTGTGGAATCTGACAGGGCTGTGGCAGCCCAGCCAGAGGAGCCCTGGGCACGTTCTTGTGGCCTCTGCAGTGGGGAGAAAGAGCAGGGCCACCACTAATGGCACTGACATCCCTGCTGGGCTGGGCAGCTCTGCTGGATGGGGAGCGGGACGTCTGGGGCTGAACTGGGACATGTGGGGATAAACTGGGACATGTGGGGATAAACTGGAACATCTGGGGCTGCACTGGGACATGTGGGGATAAACTGGGACATCTGGGGCTTGACAGGGATATCTGGGGCTGAACTGGGATGTCTGGGGTTGAACTGGGACACCTGGAGCTGGATGGGGACTGGGACATCTGGGGATAAACTGGAACATCTGGGGCTAGATGGGGACATCTGGGGCTGAACTGGGACATCTGGAGCTGAGCTGGCCTCTCCCCACTGGCCTTGCAGTGCTGGGGAAACATCTCACCCTGCTCCAGATGCTGCTGTGTGGTTCCTGCAGGCACCAAGGGCTGAGGAAACAGCCAGGAAGGCTGGCCCAAACCTCCCTCCAGCTGGGATTGGCAGGAGGAGGGGCAGCATTTAGGACATTGGCTTTTAAACCCCTGCAGACCAAGCCCTGGTACCAGCTGGGTGATGAACTGGTGCCACTGTGGTGCCCAGTCACAGAGTTCCCAGCACAGGACTCCAGCCTGAATCAACCCCAGCGCTCCTGGGACTGACGTGGATGGGGCTGGATTAAAAAACCACTCGTGGGTTCCCTGCCTTGCCACTCCCTGTGCTTTTCCTCCCTCTGAGGCTTCCCTCCCTCCACTCCCGTTGTTTGGATCAGCTCTGGCTGGGATGGTGCCCTGGAGATGTGAGCAGGAACCTCCAGTGGGGAGGGAATGTCTGCAGAGCACCAGGACACAAACCCTGCTGCTCATTCCCAGTCTGAGTGGTAAGAAAATCCTGCTTTATCCCCACAGAGAGGGAAAGAGTAAGAAGGGAATTAGAATCCAAACTAAAATAAATAAAACGAGCATTCCTGGTGGCTGGCTGAAACCCATTTTTTCTCACACTTTGAAGTTCACACTCTGGCAAAGGAGAACCCTGCACACAAAATTTGGCCTCTGGCTGAGGAAGGTCAGTGCTGGGAGAAGCTCTGGATGAAGGCACCTCAAAGGGCTGGAATATTTTCCTTACCTGAAATGCTGTGTGTGGATGAAACCTGGCTCAGGGAATCTCTTCCCCATTAGGTGGATATCTTTGTTTTCCTGCCACAGACCCTGGCAGAACGAAGCAGATCAAACCCTGTGCCTGTCTCCTTTTGTTGGTGGCTATTTATTTTCCTTACCATGGCTCTTGTTTTGCTCTCTTGGCTCGGCAGTCTGGCTGCTGCTCCAAACCAGTTAATTCCCTGTGTGGGCCCAAGGCCTACATTATATTTATAAGCTGTAAGGATCTCCCCAGGCAGGCTCAGAAATAAAGGATTCCAGTCAAACAGCAACAAGGAGATGCTCCAAAACAACCTCAGAGAGGAAACACAAAGAGATGGAGCATCAGCCATTGCCCCATGCTGAATTTTAAAGGAATACTCCAGCTCCTGCAGCCATGGGAGGGGAAGGGAGTGTTCTTTAGCCTTTGCTCTCCCAGGTTTCCAGCACGAGGAGGAGATGTCCTGCTCTCCTCTGCTGTGTGTTTGGGGAGCTTTTCCCTCAGGTGGATTGAGGGCAGAGCAGGACAGGCTGGATGGCCACGGATGAAGCAGGGATTCAGCTGGACAGGCAGGGAGGAACCTGTCAGGAGGCCAGGCAGGGATGGAGAAAAGGTGACACCAGAGGAAAACTCCTCATCCTCGACAGTCTTTATACAAAAATAAAATTTCTTGCAGTGTATTCCTTTACCTACACTTTGCTGCTGTTGTTGGAAGTGACTGACAGGCCTCGTCCAGCTTGGAATTATTCATCCAAACCTTTTTGTTGTTGTTGTTTTCCCTTCTTGCATAGAGCAGAGGGTGGCAGGGAGGCTCTGTCAGGGACTGTGGGTGCTCCCTGCCCCTCCCTGGGACACTGCCACCCCACCAGGTCCCACACCTCTGAGATCCCACAGCCCCAGTGCTGCTCTGTGCCTGAACAAAGCTGGGCAGGAAATGTTTTTCCCAGCTACAGAAACATTTTGTTCCCATTCTATGCTTGAGCCAAATGGGGTTTTCTTGAGGCTTTTTTTTTTTTTATTTTGCTTTTTCTAAACAAAGGAACAAGTAAGCAAACACGTCTGCAAGGAGCTGATTGAACGGCCAAAGCCCAGCCAGTGGACTTGTTGAGGGCTTTGGCAAGATGGGAAAATACATTTTTCTGACCCAAATCAGGCTCATGACTCAAAACCAGGCCTTGCACACACAAGTAGCAGGCAAGGCTGGGATGGTGCTCTCCTTCCCTGGAAAGTCCATCCCCAGCAGAAGTCACTGCAGCCAGAGCACTCCCACAGAAGGTTTCTGTTTTGATAACATGCCATTTTCCAGAGAAAAATATTTTTATCTGAACGCTCTCCACCCTGTTTGCCCGCAGAGTGACAATACTAACTTGGATTTCCATCCCAGGGGACTGGAGGATGCCTGTGCAGGGAAATCAGCCTGCCTGGGTTGTGGGAGAGGCACAGCCAGCCCTGCAGCTCTCCTGGGGATTAATGCTGGCAGTGCTGCTGTCCCTGGGAGGGGTGTGGGGCTGGGGGGACACTGTGCCCAGGGATCTGATGGCTTTGCTTCTCTTTATGGCTCAGGGAGCACATCCCATGTGCAGCCAGCACCTTGCCTGTGCTGGAGGTCAGAACTGCCTCCAAGGCAGGCTGGGCATCAAATAAATAAATAAATAACAGCTGAGTTCAGGGGCAGGCAGGGTTTTATCCCAGAGACCTGGAAGACACCTTGGCAATGTCCTCCCTTCTTCCACCACCTCCTGCAGGGGCTTGGCTCTGCAGGACACAGGACTCTGTCCACCCAGGAGGGGACAGGGATGTGATGCTGGGCTCTGCAGGACACTGTCCACCCAGGAGGGGACAGGGATGTGATGCTGGGCTCTGCAGGACACAGGACACTGTCCACCCAGGGAGGGACAGGGATGTGATGCTGGGCTCTGCAGGACACTGTCCACCCAGGAGGGGACAGGGATGTGATGCAGCAGGCTGGGGGTGTGCCAGCTCCCTGGCCCCAGGGGCTGCCATCCCCCCGGGGCACAGGCAGGGAGCAGGGAGAAATGACTTTCAATCCCTTGTTTCGTCCTCCTTGCTTCTCTTTCTGTAGGCAAAGCTCAGCTCTGGGAGGCCACACCAGCTGGGCCATGGCTGGGGGTTCCAGCTCTCTCTCCAAGTGCTGTGGAGCCCCTCTGGAGAGCAGTTCCACCCTGCAGAGCAGAATCTGCCAGGATTGTCTGGGTGGAGCTGGCAGTGAGGGCATCCCAGCACAGCCAGCCCAGCACACAGGGCAGAATTACCCAGCTGAAATTTAGGATGGGGGCTAAACTCACTCTTCCCTGGGTGGCTGAGGGAGGCAAACAGGCACCTGGCAGGGAGGGTTTGTGAGACAGGGGCTGAGGCAGGAGAGCCTGACTGACTCTGCTGGAGCTGAGCAGGGAGCCTGGGGACCAGCCCACTCCTGGACAACTCCATTGGGTTAGAGACATTTCACCCCTAAGGCCAAAACCAGCACAGGATGCAATTCCAGACCCAACCCACAGCCATTCCCTCTGCCCCCTTCCATGGATGAGCACCAGCAGAGGAGTGAGCTGAAGGGAAGGGAATTGTTCCCTGCCAAGCTGGCAGGAGGGATCACCCTGACACGTGTAATCCTCTGCCAGAAAGGATGGGAGATGTCACAAAGGGTGCCCAGGCATCTCCTGCACTCACTCAGGTGCCACAGGCTCCCCTGCCTTGGTGCTGCAAAGAGCATTTTCCATATCCTGGAATTCCAGCCCAATTCCTGCAGGTTACTGCTCCCCATCCCAGCTGTCTGGGACACAGACACAGCAAGCTTCCCTCCCTCACTTTGGGATTATTTTTATTTAGTTCTGGTCACACTGCTGCAGCTGCTGGGTGCCTTGCAAAGCTTGGAGCCTCATTAGGAAGGGAAATGACCTTTTCCAGCCCTGCTGCTGCTCCCCTGAGCGTGGAGAGGCTGAGATTTGTTAATATTGCTAAAGAGCTCTGACCTCCTGGGATGGAATATCTGCCATGGAAAAATGAGCTGGGTGATGATGAAGAGGTTCTGGCCCAGTTAGCAAATGGCTTTTCCCATCTGTGTGAGCAGAGCAGGCTGCTGTGCCAGGGAAGTCTGCTTGCCTCTGGAAAAGCTCTAACAGGTAGCTCCAGGCACAGGAAGGCACTCAGGAACAAACTGTGCCCTTCTTAGAACTTTTATTTTGTGTATTATGAGGGAGAAAATAAGGTATTATAAAGTCAGGACTGCTTGACCAGCTTCTAATACTGAATTCCTTGTGAAACCACACACTAGAGGCATTTAATCTCAATTAAAAGATCAATTATGTTTATCAACAGATAAAAGATTATCTGGGGCATTACACAAATACAACACAATTTATTACCAGCTGGTAAGTAACCTCTAATGAATTTTTAAACACTTCCCCATAAATTACAAATAAACTGCAGTCCTATCATTATGTTAGAGTTTTGATTCTCCAGTTAAGCTCCTGTGGGATCAGTCTTTGCTATTATCCAGTCATTTAGGATTCCTTTACTGTAACCCATATCTGGGGAAAGTTGTATGTTCTAAAAATTAATTTTAGGCATAGAAAATGCATTTGTCATCTTGACAGTGATCTGGGCATTTATATGAAGATCATGTTGAGAAAAGCATTCATGATTTAACACTGTGCATGAGAAAGGAGGCTTCTTGTTCACAAACCTGGGAATCTCTGAGGCCTGGGTTCAATTTCTTGTCCAATTTGGGACACTTCCACACCAGCTATCAATCCTGACCTTCTGAGGTGCCCATTTGCCTTTGGATTTGTAACTCTCAAACTGGATCTGCATCTCCCTTAGCTCCAGTGCCTGGCAGTGAAGAACTCAGAGCTGTTATGGGCATCAAGGATTTAAGATTTTGGACTAATCTGAGGTGTGAAAAGGCCCTGAGCACAGTTCAGAGTCACTGAACCCCCTGATCTCCAACCAGTAAAATGGAGATCTCCATCCAGTAAAAGCCTGATGCACCTGCTGGCTCTTCTTTTCTTTTGCAAACCAAGCAAGAGGAACAAAAAAAAAATGCAAACCAACCCCATCACTGAGCCACAGGGGCTGGCAGTGCTTTACTGTAAGGCTCTGGAGGTCCTGTAACACCAGTGTCCCCAGTGGCTCACCTGCTGGGATTATTGGAATTCTTGGGATCATTGGGATTATTGGGAAGGACAGTCTGTGGGGGCAGCTGTGGAGCTTCCACCACCCTCTCATTATCAGTGTTTTCACATTAAAAGCCACATTATCTGATATGAGCACTGAAATAGCACACAAGAGCTCCCTCCTGGTCACCTCAGTGCTGGCTGCCCTTCCAGAAGTGTCCCTTACCTGCTCTGGGACATCTCCTGTCCTGTTTGTGACCTTCAGAGCTGAGGCTGTGCTGGCCCAGGGGGCACCTGTGGCTGGAGGAGCAGCCCTGAACCAGGACCCTGATTTCCAGGGGGGAGGGAAAAGGAGCTGCAGCGTCCATCCCTGCTGAAATCGTGCCTAGCCTGGAGGGGCAGAGGCACCGGGACAGGCTGGAAGCCTCCACGTGTGGCTGGAGGTGGCATCCCCGAAGGATGAGCAGCAGAAAGAGCGCTCAGCCCCGGGGGAAGGGGGGCACAGAGAGCGGCTCTGGCAAGAGGGAGCCTGTTCCTCACCGTGCCCCCTTGCCGGTGTGCCCGGAGAGCCCCGGGGCCGGGCAGGTGCTGGGGGAAGGCGCTGCCACCTGATGCTCCCACCTCCGGCCCCGCGGGACTCGCTCCTCTGCCCCATCTCAGGCAGCAGCAACAGGAAATCCAGGAGCTCTGTGAAATGACAGGGAGGGAGAGAGAGAGAGAGTGAAGTCCCCTCGCCTCGGCTGGTGACGTCTCTCCNCCCCGCCCCGGGTGGTTGTCCCCCCCCTTTCTTTTTTTTTTTTTTTTTTTTTTTTTTTGTTTTTCCTGTCCCTATAAAGAATCTCGGGCTCGCATCAAACTTCCCTGCGAGGCGAGGGCTGGGGGCCGGCAGAGGCAGAGAGCAGAGCTCCGGCCATGCCCCAGCCCCGCCCCGGCCAGGTGCCCCCGGGCAGGTAGAGCCAGGTGGGCTCCGGGCAGCTCCCCCTGCTCCCGTCCTGCCGGGACATTTGTCTTTCCTGCCAGCATCCGCGGCACCTGCGCCTCCCCGGAGAAATCCAGCGAGGAGAGGAGGAGGAGGCTGAGCGGCTCAGCCACCTTCGCCCAAACTCCGGGCTGCTGCCAGCAGCCGCTCGCCGAGCGCAGGAAACTTTTTGCCAAACTTTTTCGGGTGTTTTTGCTTTGTTTTTTCCCCTCTTTGAGTGACTCTGCGCCGGCCAGGAGGGCTGGGGGAGCTTCTGAGGCACAGCAAGGCTTCACCCAGGGATTGGAGAAACGGGGGGGAAAGAAGGAATAAGGTGATTGCTGAAAGGGGGTGAAGGGAAAAAACCCAAGGACCTCGGCAAGAAGGCAAGGCGAACACAACCCGCAGCCCCAGGATGAAGCGGGGAACGGGAAGAACAATTTAACAGGAATCAACAAGTGGGGAACTGCGCGCCTCGTCCTTCCCTTCCCTCCCTCTCCGCTCCGGCTTTCCCAAACTTCTCGCTGCGAAGGGAAAACTTCTCCAGCGGGTTCGGGACACGCTCCAGCCGCATCCAGGGATGCTGCCCCGGCCCTGCGCCCTCCTGCTGGCCGCCTGTGCCCTCCAGGGGCTGCTGCTGCTGCACGGTAAGAGCCGCCCGTGTGCCCGGGGGTGCGGGGAGCGCCCCCCGCCCGGGCTGCCCCGACCCTCGGGGCGCTCGCACAGCGCTCGGGGATGCTGGCCCGGAGCTTTTCCCCGCTGTCCGCCCTCCTGCCGTGATGGGGTCACCCACCTGCGAGCCCCAGGTGCCGCCGCTCTGTCCCCGCTCCTCCCGCTCCAAGCCCCTGTTGTGCACATTCCACTCGAGCAGGTCGCTCCATCCAGCCCGGCCTTGAGCATTTTCAGGGATGGGGCAGTAGAGGAAGGGAAGGGTAAAATTTCATGACATGGTGTCCAACTGAACACATCAAGGGTTTGGGCTTTATTTACCCTGAACTCACGGTGCTGGAAGATGATCACCTCTGCCAAGTCGTTTGTTGGCCAGCTGTCAGTTCTCATTACTTTTTATGATGGGAAGCTGATTCTGTTGAGAATCCACAAGTTGGAAATGATTTTGAGGGTTTTGCAAGTGGAGAAGGAGGGAAGGTTATGTTGGGGAATTAAGAAAAGAAGAGGAAAAAGTTCACACCTCCGTTAAAACTGATCTTTGGAAATAAAGGTAAAAAACCTAAACCTCCTTGAAGGTGTCACATGTGAAGGTCAGATTTTAACGGGTGTTTCCCCTCGAGGTTTGGCTGCTTGATTGGAAATAGGAACTTGTGAGCGTTCACCAATTTGTGGCTTTTTTCCCCTCAGTGTGGGAGGGTTTCTGGTTGTGTTTGGTGACTTGAGGCAGAGCTGAGGCTTTAAAAGGAGGAGCCTGGGCTTGCCCACTGTCCTGGGGCTCATGCTGGAGCCGTGGCACAGGCATCACGGGCATCCTCCTTGATATCCCAATTCTGATTCTTTGATATTTCAATTTTTGTTCACGTGGTGCTCCTTTACTGCCTTCCCCTCCTCAGCCCAGGTGCCAGGTTAGATCCCCTGCTCTCCAAAACTCATTTTCCTTTGCAGAAAACTCCCTGCCCCCCCCCGGATTTATTCCCCATTTTTGCTGCTATCAGAAAAGCCAAGAGGCAGGTTAATGAGATTTGGGAGAGCTTTTCCATCTGCAGTATGACTTTTCATTATCTCATTAAGCATGAGGATTTTGCTGGATTACTGAGCTATTCATTCATGACGCTGCAAATTGTGTAAGGGAGATGGGCTCTTGTTTATTGGGGAATTCCTTCTGATAGAAAGGACTTTTTCTTTTTTTTTGGGCAGTGGATGGATTGCACAGCACGAGGCTGTTGTTCTTCAGCATATTAGAATCTTTTCATAGTTAAGAGGATAGCTTCTGGAAACACTGTGGAGCATCACTGCCCTTGATTTTCTTGGATCCATTCAGGGATTTAATGTATTCCTTCTGCAGAAAGGGACTGATTGGCAGGCACGAGCCCTGGGGAATTCCACCTCTTCCCCACAGTTACCTGCAGAATAAACAGCTAAGCCTGAGGTTGTGCTCCAAAGGGCTCATCCAGCTTTTCCAGGAAAAGCTGAAGCAGCAAACCTGGCAGGTGGCAAGGAGCCCCTGCAGCAGGAATCCTCAGGATCCGTGGTGCCCCCAGGGATGCTGGGGTGCTGTGCAGGGTCAGCCAGCAGTGCCAGCCCTCGGGCTGCACCTGGAGCAGCCCTGGGAGGGCTCCTGAGATGTGCTCCAGCTGCCTGACACGTGCAGCAGCAGCCAGCTGCGTGCTTTGGGAGCTCTAAGCTCTGAACAGTCTGGAAAAGTTGCCCAAAATCCAGTGTGGATTTCACAGAGGCATAAATCACAGCAGACTTTCATGGATTAGAGGGATAATTACGAGGGATTGGGAGGTGGGAGAAAACGTGGCGTGCTCAAGTGTTCCCGAGGCTCCGGGGAGAAGTGGAGCAGGGAGCTCAGGGGGAAAAGCCTGGCTGGAGATGCTGCCCACATTTCAGGGTCCTTACTCACCAAGTTCCTTTCTGAATGATTTCAGCCCTGATAACCTTGGGATTTGGTCCAGATTCCTTCTGCCATCAGTGCCAGGCACAGAGGAGGCCAAGGGAAGGCAAAGTCTGTGTCCTGTGGCAGAGGGAGGGAGGAACATCCCTGTGCCCGTGGGCAGGGGCTGGTGAGGGACTTGGAGCAGCACTGTGGGTGTCAGGAGCTCGGCTCATCTCTAGGAAGGGATAAAAGCTCAGCCCAGCCTCTGGGTGCCCTCGTCGGGCTGGAAGCCAGAGGGAGCCAGGGCCAGGGAGGATTCGAGGATTGGGGATTGGTGTTAGTGAGGAATTAACCCCTCAGCACCTTGCCCTCAGAGCTCCTCTCCTGCACTCAGTGAAGCTCTGCTCGACCTCCCAAAGCCTGGATTTATCCCTCAGCTGTAGTTAAACCCTCCCTGGGAGCTCCTCAAAGTTAGGCAGGGCTGTGCTGAGGAGGCTGACTGATTCCAATCCAAACAATTCCGTCTGCAATGCAGAGAGAAGGAAAGTCCTACAACTGTGAAAGCTGCTCAGTACCAAGGTACCAACTCCTCAGCCACTTCTCCCTCCAAGTTCACCTCCAGCAATGAAATCAATGAAATTCTGCCCATTACATTTATCCAGGACCCCTTTAGTGAATTCCTGACTTAGTTGGTGCTTCCAGCAGGGGGAAGAGACCAAGCAAACCTCATCCCAGTGATCTCCCACCTTACTCTAAAATGCAGCTCTAAATCAAATCCACAAAGATCTAGATCTTTGTAAATTTGATTTAGAGCTGTATTTTCTAGTCACAGATCTTTCTTTAGATACAGCTCTAATTTCATCTTTGAATTTCCTCATTTAGTTCCATGAGCATCATTAAATCTCCACTTTCCTTTTGCTCATTTCTCAGCTCCTTCTGAACTCCTCAGAGAACTGGTTGAGCTCTTGCTGCTCAGAAATTTCCACTGGTGTGGGAATGGTGGTGCAGATGCCAACAGCTGGCACAGGTTTTAGGTGTGGAGTGGGATGGTTCACAATCAGCCCCTGCAAAAACAACCTGCAAAGAAATTCTTACACTTTAAATCGTGCATGAAAAATCCAGTGTCTTTTCCCCTGACATGATCACCAGGAGGTTTTTAATATCTGAGCAGCCCAAATCACTTTTTGGGTGCTGGAATAAACTCAGCCATTTCAGTGATCTAACATTGGAAATGATTAAAGATTGAAGAATAAAAATTAGGTCCTGCCCGATGGCTTTGAAATTAAAGCACGTTTGAAATTGATTTTTTTTGTTGTTGTTTTTGTTTAATTTTGCAATGTCTTCTACGAATTGAATACACTGGATGGGCAATGAAGCTTGTTAACAGAGAGATTGCCATTAAACCATGAATCTCTCAGTGGATAAAAGGTCCAGGAGCTTGGATTCTTCCTGGTTTTCCAGCAGGATGAGTGTGGCTATGCCAAGGCAGAGGCACTGAGGGGTTGTTTTCCCAAAAAAACGTGTGTCCTAATTGGTGTTATTCCCAAACATTTGCCTTTCTGTGGGAAAATGTTATAAAAAGCAGAGGAGCCTTTTTTAGGCTGCTGATACATGAGCCTCCTGCTGAAGCTGCCACATTCAAAACCAACTGGAAATCTCTTTATACCAATTCGGCCATTTAAGGCAAGGAAAAAAAAATGTAAAGTATTTCTAAATTCTCCCTGAACTTCTAAAAACCAGCATCGTGCCCAAAGAACACTGAGAAGACAAACCAGATGGTTTGCTGAAGGTTTCTGGTGTAAGAACTTGCAGTATTTTCTTGAAAACTTGTACAAAATATTTATCTGAGTAAGAGCAACGGGGTCCACTGGGTCATTCCTGCCCTTTCACACATCCCCTGGATTGTTCATTTCCTGACACATTTTATTTGCACAAGGCCATAACTCCATCCACTGCACTTTGAATTAAGACCTCAGATGGGGCTGAATACAGAATATTTATGTCGTTAATACGTTTATGCAGGGAGCAAAAGCTTTCCAAGCCCAACAGGAGATTCCTCAGGTACAGCCAGGGAAGGTGACTGAGTTTTTTTTGGAGATTTGTCTCCCAGATCACCAGTGCAATTGGGAGGAGGGTGAAAACTTGCTCTACCCCAGATCTCCTGAGGGATGAGACTCGTGTGGTCCTTCCAGAGATTTTTCAAGGTGTGATGCAGGAAGGGTCACTTGGGCACCAGAAAAAGGACAGGGGGCTGTGGTGACATGAATTCTTCGCTTAGAACATGATCTGATTGTCTTTTATTCAAACAATTGATTCTTTTTTATACTTTTTTTGGATGGGCCACTTTAATTGGTAGGGAGAGTGATTTAATTTTTCACTCACATTGGTCAAAGCTGAGAGACATCAGAGAAAGTCTGTCTCATAGAAAGAATCTAAAACATTAAACATTCCTTCCAAAAACAATGGTTAGTGTTTATGTTCAAACTGTGAGAACAGACTTCTCAAACTAAAATACCACGAAGGAATAGAACTGAGAAACTCAGAAACTTCAGGTTTAAGAAAACTAGGCTCCAGGGGGCACAGAGAAGATGCTCTCACTTCTCATTGCAGGAGAGTTTGGGGGACAGCAGCAGCCCCCTGCACCTTTGAAAGCTGCCCAGATTTCCAGCTGGGCTCTCAGAGTGAGCACGAGGAGCACCCTGAAGTCCCACTGAGCTCCTTTGGCATTTCCTCACATCCACCTCTCCCTTTTCTCCAAACCAGCCTGATGTCACTGGAGTGGGAACTAGGAGTGGAAGTAATTAAGGGATACTGGAGTATCTAAACAACAGCTAGGATTAAATAAATGTGTCCCCAGTGCTTTCCTTCAGAAAGCAGCTCTGATGGCTGGCAGGACACAAAGGCTCTGAGTGCCCAGCAGAATGTTCCCATCCTTTGGGAGGAGCATCCAACTGTCCTCAGTCACAGCCCCAGCACAACTGGCTGCCCAAAAAGAGCTGGATAAGATGTGTGCAATAGAGAACCGGGCTCCCCATTAGGCACTTCTTTAATTTTTCTTTTTAAGGCCACAGAGAAAAGAGTAGAAGCTGCCAAAATCCACCAGCCTAGGTTTTTATCTGGAAATGGCATTTAATAGAAGGGTCTGCTTGAGGCTGGCCCCAGGGAGCAGAGCTTGAAATCATCAGGAGCAAGGCAGGATCAGCACAAATCATGGGAATCAAGGTTTCTGCACCAGGTGTGACCTCAGAGCTCACCCAGGAGCTGCTTCCTCCAGCAGGGAGGGAGGAAGGATCAGCATCAGCCTGATCTCCTGAGGCTGTGGTGAGAAAAACTGCTGGGTGCCCATTTTGGGCCAATTCCTCCCTGCCAAGTGCTGGACACGTTTCCCAAGGCTGTGGGAGTGGGAGCAGGGAATTCACACATGGAGGAGCTGAGCTGCTGCCTGTGCCACTGCTCACCTCTGCTTGGGGCTCTTAAAACATCTGTTTGTGGACAAAGAACAACCTGGGATCTGTTTGTGATGGACAGGGAGTAATCTGGGATCTGTTTATGGACAGGGAGCAGCCTGGGATCTGTTTTATGATGGAGAGTGAGTAAGTCTGTGAGCATCTTCATGAGTCACTCCAATACCCTCATCCCCAAGTCCTTGGATTAGTCTGGCTTTGCAGCACATACTTTTTGTCCCCACTACATCCTACATCCCTGTCCTGCTCTCTCCCCCTTTCCTGGATGTCTCCTAAACTCCCCTCAGGGCTCAGGATTCCTCAAATTTTTACATTAGGAGAAGCTAAGAGGAATTTCCCAGCCCTTCCACACCAGGGGTCTGCACAGTCTCTCTTCTCTGTCCCAAAATGAATTTTGTCTGTATAATTCTTTCTGGTGCAGAGATTTCTGAAAAAAATACCCCAAAGTGGGACTGCTTGAGACCTGCAGTTCAATCTCTTGGTTTCTGCCAGCTCTTCGTGTTCCTGCTGCACTGAATTTTTACAAAAAATAATTTGTACAAGTCCTGCCAGTATATGGAAAAGCAGGAGGGGTCACATCTCATATATGGGGTGTATGAGACCATTGTTTTGGCTCTAAGCAGGAAAGTTTTAGCACTGAGTCTTTCACTGAGCAACAAGGACAGAACCTCATCTAACCCTGCAAAATGATGGAAGTCTGAAAAAGCCACTTTTCCTTTGTGCCCTGCAGGCAATGGCAAAAGCACATGGCCCTCAAAGTTTCAAAATTCAGCCAAAACCCAAACTGAGGCCCAGAATGTAAAGGAAATATATGGACCAGCCTTCTATTTTCAGACCACTTGCCTTTGTCTTCTTCATTTCCACAAAGGTTTCCTTAGATCTTCCTGTGTTTTTCTGAACTGTGGGAACGTGATTGCCAAGGAAGTGGAGAGGGGAGTTTGCAGCCCTGCTGGGATTGTTCTTGATTTGAGGGTCAAGGAAGCCTGACCCTGTCATTACCTGTTCCATTTTTACAAAACCACCACAAATCTGAACCACCTCAGCCCAAATGTCTGCTTCCTTAGAGCCCACAGCTCAGAAATTGCTCACCTGGAATTCTTCCTCACGGATACACCGGGCTCAGCTCGCAGGAAAAGCATCAACCACACTGGGGCTGCTCTAGAGCCATGAGGAAAATGGGATTGCTCACAGGGACACACAGAAACAGCTGAGCTGTGAGCTGTTCATCCTGTTTGCTCTCTGTCCAGGGCTCATTAGCTGAAATCAGGGCTGAAGACACTCAGCTGGGAGTTAAAGCAATTTCCTCCCAGTGCCCAGAAGCTGCAGTGGGGATATGAGTGTGGGGTGCCCAGAGCCTGCTCCCCAATTCCCTCACAGCTACTGAGAAGGGCTCACTGTAGCCCTTTGCATCCTGAAAGCCTGGATTTCCCTGATTTTTGGGCTGGGGAGTGCAAAGGTCAGACTTTTAACGTGCAGAGTGTCCCCCAAGAGCTGTAAAATGTGATTTTCCCCCTCTGCTTCTCCACTCAGTGCTCCAGCTGCCAGGAGCAGCTCCCTCAGGACACATCCACAGTAGCACTTGGAAGCCCTTGCTGGGGGCAATCCTGATTCCAGGAGCAGCACAAGCCTTGCAAGAGCTTGCCCAGAGCCCTTTGGAGCAGGGAAGTCATGCTGGAACAGGGGAAGTAAGGTTCTGGGAGTTTCTGCTGCAAAACTCAAGGTGTCTGTGCCTCTCCTTGCAGAAAAATAAATCCCACAGGTGCCCCACTGGGTCACTGGGACATCCCCCTGCCCTTGGGAAGGGCACCCACTGCTGCTTCACTCTCAATTAATGAGTTACAGAGATAAGGGAGGGATTGCAGGAGCTTCCACTGCTTTGCTTCCCAACCTGTGAGGAGTATCAGGAGAAATGAGAATGCAGAGCACAGGTGTGGGGTGAAATGCTTTTCCCAGCCCTCTTTTTGAGGGAAGATCTCTTTCCCAGCTCTTTCTGTATCAAGATCCCTTTCCCAGCTCTTTCTGAGGGAAGATCTCTTTTCCCAACCCTCTTTCTGAGGGAAGATCTCTTTCCCAGCTCCTTCTGTCTCAGGATCCCTTTTCCCAACCCTCTTTCTGTCTCAGATCCCTTTCCCAGCTCTTTCTGTCTCAGGATCCCTTTTCCCAACTCCTTCTGTCTCAGATCCCTTTTCCCAGCTCTTTCTGTCTCACCTTTCCCAGCTCTTTCTGTCTCAGATCCCTTTCCCAGCTCTTTCTGTCTCAGATCCCTTTTCCCAACCCTATTTCTGTCTTAGATCCCTTTCCCAGCTCTTTCTGTCTCAGATCCCTTTCCCAGCTCTTTCTGTCTCAGATCCCTTTCCCAGCTCTTTCTGTCTCAGATCCCTTTCCCAGCTCTTCCTGAGCCCAGGCTGGTGTCAGCTCTCTCTGCATGACACAGCAGCCCCGAGCTCGGCTGCTTCCAAGGGGTTTGTTACAATTAAAGGATGATTCAAGTCAATGCAAACAATGATGTCAGCCCGAGGACCTTTAAAACACAATTTGAGCTATTACACGGTGTAAAGCAGAGAGAATCAGGCAACCTTTTGGCCTGCCACATTTTTTCTCAGCAAATGGATCACGTCTGGGTTGTTTTCATGTTCAAGCACTCGGGGCAGGCTTTGCCTCTCCCTCACCCAGGTTTAAGGCTCTGCTTGGCTGAAGACAATAGCCTGTCTTTGAATTGTCCATTGTATGGCTGAGAACATTCATTTTCTTCTGGCTGTTTACACATTTTGGGGTGGAATCTGAGGGAGGAAAAGGCAGACTGAAAGCTGCTGCCTCACTGCACGCTTTATAAAGGTAGAGATCTTACTGATCTTGCTGGAAAATCCTGATTTGCTTCACGGTGAGAAAGCAAAATAACCTGCTTCTTTTCCAGTGGTGAAGGAAAGCCAGAGTGTGGCTGAGCCTGCAGCAACCCCAGTTGTGTGAGGCAGCACAAGAAGCCTGCCTGCTATTCCTCACATTTATTTTGGCTGCACAGATCCTGTTCTGCTCAGCCCTGGAGACTCCCATGCTTTAAACAACTTCCCTTCAGTCTGGGCAGATTTTCTGTCGAGTAAGGATGGAGCAAGAGGGTTTGGCTCAATAGGAATTCCCAGGGAGAGTGATTAATGCCTAAAATCCTGTGTCAGCACAAAGGGGGCAGAGCCTCCTGCACCTGAGAGCTCCCTGCTCTTGGCCCAGCTCATTTTGGGTTTCTCCCAGCTCATCCCACCCAGGGATGGATTTTTCCAAGGATAATGGCACCAAGGTCTCTGGGAAGGCAAGGTGTCACCTTGATGAGTTTGTGAACAGTGTTATTACTTCATCCCCTGATCCCCCAGCAAGCAGGTAAAGCAATCCTGCAGAGGGATGGATTTACAGGTTTGGAGTGGCTGGGGGGTTTTCATGCCTGGAATGTTTTCTCCTGGCTTTCCCAACCAGTCAAATAGACACAAGCTCAGTTCTCTGGGTCAGTTTGGGCAACATCAGCCCTGCTCTGATGAGAGAAGTGCAGGGTGAAATGAAAGACCCAGCCTGGGACAATTCCTGGGATGGAGGCACTCCCTGGGAAGGAGAATTCTGGAAAACAGCAGGGTGCTCAGCAGGGCTTGTCAAAGGTTCCCCCATCCAGCTCCAAACAGTTCCCATCAGGAATTTTGTCATTGTTTACAAGGCTGATTTCTCCTTTTTCTTCTTCTGGGACTGTTCTGATCTGTTTTATCTATTCTGATCTCTTGTGTAAACCTCATTTTGCCTTTTTAATTGTTGCCTACTTCGTATTTGAAAAGTAATACTCAGACCCCCTTGGTGAAATGCCATTATTAATTTAATTTGATAAGTCATGAAGTCTTCTTCTGGTTACTGAGGTTTCTCTCTCTTGAACTTTGGGCATAACTATGGGGGTTACATTGCTAATGAAAATAAACTACCAGCTTTATTTCCTAATGTTCTGTGTGGATGCCAGAGCTGGGGCACAATATCAGCCAGGACAGGCTCCCCCCCAGGTCTACGAGCACAGGCTGATGCTCCCTAGAGAAAGGTTTTCCTTCTCCCATCCCAGGAATATGTGCCCAACTTGTTTTAACCTTCTCCAGGACAAAATCTTTGGCTTTCTGGTGAGTTACTGGCAGAAGGACAAAAGAAGAGGAAAGGAGTTTGGTCTGGGTATAAATCTCACTTTTCATTTGCCAACTCTGTCCAGCACTCAGGAGAAAATCAGGGCAGTAGAGATGAAAATTCTGTGCTCAAAGTGAGATTAGTGGGAAAGCTAAAGCTGAGCTGGTTTTGATTTCCATGGGGGATTGTTGGCATAGCTGCTGTTCAAGGCCATTTGCCCTTCCACTGCACAATATCTTTGTACTTTAAAATTAATGTAGGCTTTGAAATACTACCTGGACTCGTGCTCTGGCACTGAGCTGTGCAGCTTTGAGCTTCTCCCTCTCTGCCTACCTGTGCCAAGTGTAATCTTTAATCCAGGGTCCAGCACTGCACCCTCTGGATGAGGAAAACACCAAAGCCTTGTCCAGTGACTCTGGGATTGCTGTTACAGGTTCTGGACCACTTTATCACAGGATAAACACTTCACCTGAACCAATCCCCAGGCTAAAGCCTTGCAGAGCCTTTTTTGGGGCTGCTGATTCTTTAATTCCCAGGCTGACCAATACATCTGGTGTCACCAGAGGTATCCTTCAATTTAGATCTAAGCTAAGCAGACTTAGAGAGAGAGAGGAGAGCCCAGAGCAGCCCAGTTCAGTCATCTTTCCTGTTTTAAATTCTTTTGCTTATCTCAGTTCTGGCCTTGCCATCTGCTGGTAGTGAAAGCAGGGTAGTGACACTTGGGTGTGGTGGGATGTGAGGAGAGTATCTCAAACTCTGATCTTCTGCACTGGAGATGATAAAGGAATTCTGGGGCTAAAGGAACTGAGAGGAATTCTCAGCATCCACAGGGCAAAGGTCTCCCTTGTGCTCCTCAGTTTCATGGCTGGTGTCCTATAGGGTGCATTGTACTGCCAGCCTTTGAAAGGCTGCCTTGTTGTTTTGGTTCCATATTGTTCAGAGTTAAATGGAAGGAAAAGAGAAATTGCTGCCACCACAACATTCCCTCATTGGTCTATTCATTATTGATCCCCAGGGGAAATGGAGAGCTCCCCTGGACAATGGGCAGATACACAAATGAGCATACATTAACTTTCTGTGCTTGTACAGCTCATTTGGGCTGCACTTCCTTTGCATTCTCAGGAGCATGAATTCAGACATCAATTGGTTTGATGTCTTCCTCTGCCTTGAACTGCTGCCTTGTTAGACATTCTGGGTGACAGGCAGCCCCTCTGAACCACAGAGTCAGAGAAACACAGAACCACAGAGAAACACAGAACCACAGTCACAGAATCATAGAGTCAGAGAAACACAGAACCACAGAGAAACACAGAACCACAGAATCAGAGAATCACAGAACCACAGAGTCAGAGAAACACAGAACCACAGTCACAGAATCATAGAGTCACAGAACTGCAGAATCACAGAATTATAGAACTGCAGAATCACAGAATTACAGTCACAGAACCACAGAGTCACAGAATGACAGTCACAGAACCACAGAGAAACACAGAACCACAGTCACAGAATCATAGTCACAGAACTGCAGAATCACAGAACTAGAGTCACAGAATCAGAGAGTCAGAGAAATACAGAACCACAGAACCAGAATCACAGAACCACAGAGTCAGAGAAACACAGGAACACAGAGTCACAGAACTGCAGAATCACAAAACCACAGAATCACAGAATTACAGAATCACAGAATCAGAGAGTCAGAGAAACATAGTCACAGAATCACAGAACTGCAAAATCACAAAACCACAGAACCACAGAATTACAGAACCACAGTCACAAAACCACAAAGCCAGAGAAACACAGAGTCACAGAACTGCAGAATCACAGAATTACAGAGCCACAGAATCACAGAACCACAGAATCACAGAACCACAGAATCACAGAACCACAGAATCACAGAATCAGAATCACAGAATCACAGAACCACAGAGGCACAGAACCACAATCAAAGAACCACAGAATCAGAGAAACACAGAATCACAGAATTACAGCACCACAGAGTCACAGAACCACAGAATCAATCACAGAACCACAGAACCACAGACTATCCTGAGCTGGAAAAGACCCTCAAGGATCCTCCAGTGCAGCTCCTGTCCCTGCAGACACCCCAACAACCCCACCCTGTGCCTGAGAGCTTTGACCAAGCACTTCCTGAAGGGAGAGGCAGAGCCCTGGTGTGGAAATGCTCCGGGCAGATGTGCTGGAGCACTCAGGGATGCTCTGGGAGCAGAGGGCACCAGGCCAGGTCTGTGGGGTTTGGCTCTGCTGGCCTGGGGCTGTGCTCCAAACCAGCAGGGAGCTCAGGGGAGCTTTAAGTGACTCAGCTTTGTCCCCTGCCCTTTGACAAACACCCCGGGGGCAGTGCTGACTCCAGCAGGCTGGGAGGGGGCAGCACCCAGAATCCCTGGCAGGAGGAGGCTGAAGTGATGCCAGCCCTGCTCCCTGCACAGGGTGGGTGCTTTGCTCAAGCCCTGCACTGAACTTTGCAGGTGCCCCCTCAGGTCTCCAGTGCATTTTAGCTTTGCATTCCTTGCTGCAGCACAGGTTTGTCCTGCCTTTGTGCCTCTGCTTTTCTGTAAATCAGGGAGATTGGTCCTTCCCTTCCTCCCTTCCAGTGTCTGGAAGAGAAAAAGCAGCTCGGGAGCTGCAGTGGATTTGCTTCATCTTTCACTCCCACCCCCAGAGAAACCCCCTGAGGCTGGGAGGGTGTGCAGGCACTGCAGGCTGTGAGGGTCAGGGCTGGGCACTGTGCTGGCCTTGACCTGAACTGCAGGGATCCCTGGCAGGGATGCTCAGGGCTTGCAAGGCTGCAGGTTTTTCCTTGAATTTCCTCTACTCTGGTACCTCCCTCAGCCTCCTGAAATATCCATGGCATCCACACCCCCACCTGCACTGGAGCAGAGTCACTCCAGCTGCAGCCACAGCCCAAGAAACCTCTTGGGTTTCCTTCTTCTGGCATGGAGGAATGTGCAAAGTTCATTTCCAGCCCTGATTTGATGGATTCCCCTGCTGAGAGGCTCTTGCAGAGAGAGGATTCCAGGCTGGGGGTTTGTTCTCCTCTCCCCCACACTGGAGCTCTTGGAGAGCTGCTCAATGAGCCTGGAGTGCCACCAGGGCTTGCCAGGAGCTCAGGAGGAGAATCCCCTCCTCCTTGGAGCCCTCAAAGAGCCCCTTGCTGCTTTCAGCAGTAGAAATATGGGGATTACAAGCTCAGACTGCTCAAGGGAATACTGGATTATTGGAGCTGAGAATGCAAAGGAGACATCCCCCTTCTAGGAGCTCACTTGTTCTGGCATCTGCACACTTTGGGGGAGAAGCAGAAAATTGCAGCTGAGCAGCATCCAGCCAGGGCTTGAAATCCAGCCTGAGTTGCCCTGCCCCTTGCAGTCTGTTATTATTATTATTATTATTATTATTATTATCATCATTATTATTGCAGCCATTTTGGTGCTGTCCTTTCTCAGCCATGGATGTTTCCCTACAACAGCTGCCCCTACCCAAACCTGCAGCTGAGGCTTAAGTACCAACATCCACCAAAAATATTCTCACTTTGGGGCCCAGCCCCTTGGATTTGCACCCTCAGAGGGTGGGCACGGCCATGCAGAAAACAAAAGATGAATAACACACAGATCCAAACAAGACACCCATTTACAGATCTTCTCAAAGCTCAGTATCAAAGCTTTAGAGCTTACATTAATATTTGTTAATATTCTGTTGCGAGGAAGGGTGGGAAGGAAGAAAAATGAGACATTGTTTCTCCTTGGAAAATGTTTTGTTTTTCCCAAGCAGCAGAATTTTAGGTATTTACTTTAAGAACACATTTCTGTGTCCAGCAGGTATGAAAAATCTTGGGAGGATGGGACAAAGGGAGCCCAGGAGGGGTCAGTGCTGGAGCTGGGCTCTGTTGGGGGACAGGATTGGGATCAGGGGCAGTGCCAGGGGTGGATGGGTTATCCAGGATGGTTTTCAGGAATTCCTCCCTCATCCTGTAGCAAAGTTTGTGAAAACAACCCAGCAAGGCTCCTGAACCCTCAGCACTGATTTGCTCATACATGGCCAATAGTCTGTCCCTTTTCTCTTCTCATGGGAAAATGATCCAATTAAAAAAAGAAAGTTTTTCTGTGCATGCATTGATAGAATTGCAACTGCTTTGTCTCCAACCAAGCAATTTCCCCCACAGAAAACACCAAAAATGAGTGTTCACTAGAATATGCTAACCTGGCCTTTTATTGAAGGTGAAAATACATAGGAAAAAGCAGAATTCCTGGGCATTACCAGCTTCCATGGCTGTTATTCCCTTTGTCACTGGGGCAGTCTGTGTGCTGGGTGAGCTGCAGTGCTGAGGGACAGCATCTCTGTGCTCAGGAGCAGCATATTCCCAAGCATGTTGTCTTTGGCATGGCCAGTATTTTATCTGCCAGAGCCAACGTTAATGAAAAATTCCTGAAAAATTCCACATTTCAACACGGCAACACTCTGCTGGGAATAACAATGTCTTGTGACCTCGTGCAAAAGCAGATCTCGGGCAGGATGCAAAACAGGGAGATGTTTCTGACCCCCCCCCCCAGCTCGAATTTGGGGATTTGGGGACGAGTTTGTGGTGCTTGCCTGCCTTTAGGAGCCATCTCAGCACTGCCAGGTTGTGAACTCCCCGTGGGACCCAAAATCAGGATTGTGCTGTCAGAGCCACGGGGCTGGTGACACCGAGAACTCGTGTGTGGCACAGCAGTCCCAGCCCTTCCAAACAGGGTGAATTTACAGCAATTTGTAGAGAAATGTCTGCACAGGAGGGGAGTTTCCTTCTGGGACTGTCCCTGCTGGGGTGCCTTGGCCACAGGGCAGGAAAAGCTGTGATCCATCCCAAATATCAGCCTGGACAGATTGTCACACACGGCTTCATCTCCTCCTTGCAGCAGACTGGAAAACCAAGGTCAGGCAAATAAAGCTGGGGGAAAAGAAAGCCCAAGTCCTAAGTGACCTTAAATCACTGCCACCAACTGCAAAGTGACAGGGCAGGGGAATGGAAGGGACTAATCCACCAGGATTTGCAGCAGTTGGGTTCTCATGGGTGGGTTTCCCTTCGGATTTCTGAGCCAGCCCATCCTCCCTGCTCAGCAAAGCTCCTTGTCTGGATGGGCAGGACAGGCCAGCCAGGGCTGTGCCCTGGGGAGATGCCAGCACAGCCCAGAGCCCTGCTCAGCAAAGCCCAGGGTTTATTCACAGAGTGTGGGTCTCTCAGGAAGCGCAGAAAGAAATGAGTGAGCTTGTCGAAACGCAGGGAAAATCCCGTGGATCCGGCCTCTCCACCACGGATCCTTCTGCTCCACACACACTTCACAGAGGGCAGAGGAAAATCAGCACTCACAACCCCCAAAGCAGCGTTTTCACACACATGCCCAGCTGCCAAGAGGCAGGGGAGCAGTGTGATTTATGCCCCTGCTCTCAGGAGGGTGACAGCATCGCCTGTCGTGCCCCTGGGACAAGCTGACAGCACACAGATAAGAGCAGCTGCTGTGCTCCAGCACTCACACACGGCCCAGGGTGAATGCTCAGCTCTCAGGGTCCCCTCCTGCCAAAATCCCCCTCCTCGGGAGGCTGGGCTCAGCGGCAGCAGCTCGCTGTGAGCACAGGACGTTTCTCCTGTGCAGAAACATCTGCGCCGTGCTCCGAGCTGCTGCCTCCAGCTCAGCTGGGAAGGATGCAAAGGCAGGCACGGGTCCTTGCCAGTCACAGGCTTGCCCAAATATTTATCTCTGCTAAAAACAGTTTAGCTGCTGGATGCTGCCCAAGGTTGGTTCTGATGGGAGACATCAAACACAATGCACACGAAGCAGGGAGGGCACATCTGGCGCTGCCTGCGTGCTGCAGGAATACAAATAAAGGGCCAGCAGACTCCAGCTGCTGAGTTATCTGTCCTGCTACAAGGCTGCAGCTTCCATCCATCACCAGCAGTGCCAGGAGGGTGCCAGGGATCACCTGGGGCTGCTCTGTGGCCCCTCTTGGCCCCTGCCCTCCTTTTTGCTTGAGGGGGCTCTAGATCACAACTTTTTTGAGAAGGAACTAAAAGAGTGATGGGAAAAGTGGTGGGGCAAAGCAGGGCAGAGCTGCCAGTATTCAGAGCGTTTCTCTGATATTTTATTTCTGGGAGTATCTGATGCAAATGTTCTTTTCCTGGAAAGATTCCTGCCCCTGCCTTCTTCCCCTGTCTCCCTCAGAACTCTGGTGCCAATATTTCTGTTGTAACTTCCTCGCTCCCAGGGGTTTCCTGCTGGAGATTTCCCTCCCTGCACTGTTCTGTGGAAGGAGGGAACGGCCCCAGCAGTGCCTGGGATGCTGGCAGGTATCCCTGAGGGGCTCTGGGAGGATGGCTCAGCCGTTCCTGGGAGTCCCTCCCTGATCCTCTTCTGCACAGCCTGAGCCTGGCAGGTGCAGGGAATGGCTGGATCCACGTGCAGGGGGCATTGCAGCACTCTCTGCACCCCACTGCTCCCCACCTCTGAGCCAAGGGAGCCCTGCCTCAGGCCTGTGTCCAGCAGCACCTCTCACTGCATCCCTCTGCAATGGAGGAACACAGCCTTCAGCTGGGGGACATTTGCTGTGAGGGCAGATGTGGACAGAGACCTCACAGCTAAGGGAACAAAACCTGCAGTGCTCAAAGGGTCACTTTGAACACGTCCAAAAAAATCACCTTGCAGAGCCGCCCTGGAGAGAGGCTCATCACTTTAACTTCCCTCATTAGCCCAGGGCACCAATTTTAGGCACTGTAAAAACAGTGGAGGTCAAATTTACGATGGAGGGCAAGGACCAGTGACTCAATTTTCCTTATTCTTTATAGTAGCTTTTCACCTTGAAGAACAAAAGGTCCCAAAGTCAGAGAACGTTTGTTCTTGAGTCTTGCCAAAGCCTTTTCTTTTTTAATAAACCGTCATTAAAATCTGGGCCCTTTGCCTTGACAAAAGAAAAGAATATATTTGTGTACACTTAAGTGACAGGAAAGAGCCTGTGAGGCAGCCTGGTCACAGATAAAGGAATTCCGGACATTATTCCTTGTGCTCCAAGGGGTTGTGACATGGGATTTCCTCTCCGAGTGGTAAATAGCCCCGCGGTTGTACTGCAGGGTGGGGCCACCGCTGATTTCTTTAAAACCAGGAGAGATGAAAGCGTTTTAGGAGAAGAAAGAGGGGCTGGGTGCATGTTCCCCCTGAATCCCTGGGAATGGCTTGGAGGGAGGGGGGGAATCCACCTGCTCCAGGCTTTGCCCCCCAAAATCTTCCCGGGGTTTGGAGGAGCAGCTGGGCTCTGCTTTGGGAAGAGCAGCTCACGGCACAGCAAAACTGATTTAACTCCAAGGAGTGGCCCCAGATCTCAGCACCTTGCGTGTTCCCCCGGGTCTGTGGGGGACAGGTGGGATCTGGGGGGCAGAGGGTTTGTTCTGGGATGCTCTGGATCCTTCCTGCCCACTCTGAGAGCTCCCTGTGCCCGGGCTGTGGGGCACTGAGTGCCCACCCTGGGCTGGGCTGGGCAGTGAGGGTGGGATGCCCCAGCTGTGAGCTCCCTGAGGAGCCTCCCGGGGATTTGGAATGGAACAAAGAGGCAGTCGAGGGCTTTTGTAGCTGTGAGCACCTTCATGTCTTGTGCTGCATCATGCCCAGGAGTGGGGAGAGCGTTTTTGTAAGGAAACAGAAGAGCTGAAGCTGCAGATTTTATCCCGTTCTCATTTTAAATCGAAAAACATTCAGCTTTGCATGAACCCTTTGCAAGGAGGGCTCACCTGAGCTGGGTGAGGACAGAGGGAGAGGAACATAACTCCCTTGACGAGGGAGACAAGAACATCCAGCTGATTTTATATTTGGATTTCCTTTCCTCCCTATTCCTGTGGCTGTCCGGGAGGGTCAGCAGAGCCTGCAGATCTCAAACCTCCCAGCTACAGCCAGGCTTAATGAGAAAGGGAAAAAATTGCATATTACAGCTCTCCAAAGCCTCAGGATTCAGGTCCTCAACAATAAACGTTCATTTAGGGAATCAGCAGTGGAACAGATAAATTAGCATTTCGCAGGAGTTTGCAAGAGGCAGGTTCCTACATGAGCTTTCATTGCCTTCTGCTTGAGTGTAGATATCTGAATTATTTTCCCCTTCAACTGCAAAGGGATCTCGTGTCAGTACAGGGAGGGACGTGATCAAACTGGAAAATCCCACTTGGAAAATGGGAATGTGGATGAGGTTGAACTGCTGCTTCCAGCTCAAGATCCAGTTGGATGTGCAGTGAAGGATCTGGTTCCACTGGTGAATAAAACCCCAGGGAAGGGCTGGAGGGCTTGAAATCCTGGCTGTGTTCAGCCCCCAAGCTTCTCACTGGCTTTAAGAGATTGTGTCAAGGGGGTGGAAGTCCCTACAGAACACAAGGAGCACTCTAATCAAGGTCAGAACTGGAGAATTCCAAGGGAAAATGACAAATTTTCCTTCTTTCTCTCTCTGTGCCTCCTTACCAACCACCCACATTCTTCTGGAAACCGGGGAAAAGAGAAAGTTGCCCTGTTGTCTGCAGGAACAAAATACCACAGTTAAAATTCCTCTATGGCTGCTCTGAGGAACAACAAAGACAACCAGGGATGAATCACGCTGAGAATTACTCATTTCCAAACAGTAAACAGGTCATGCTCAGCATTGTTAACTCAGGGTTGTCGCTGCTGTGGGTGTTTGGGGAGAGCAGGGGAAAATCTGTCCTTGCTCAGGAGTAAAATGATGGGAATCAGGCTGGAATTGCACCCAAACATTGGCACTTCTGCCTCGGGGGTGTGGGGCACTCACATGTCAGGATCACTTGGAAATCCTGTTTTTTTCTTGATATCCTGGTGCAATCCATTAAATCTCATCAGATAAACTGTATTTTCATGGCCAAAAGCCAAACAAGCAACACTGAAAAATCAACAAACAGAGCCCTTTTTAGAAAGATTTGTGAAAAGCTAAGCAGGTCTAATAGTTAGGTTTGGGACTTAGGTTAGTTTCAAAAAAGCTCAAATGAATTAAGAATACAAAATGTGATCTGCTGTCGATCCTCCAGTGGTGTTGTGAGCAGGGAGAGTCTCTGCTTCAACACAGGGGAAATTGTTCTTTAACTCCAGAGCCATTGTGGGGAAAACTTCCCTTAATTTCAGTGGCACTGTGAGGGAAACTTCCCTTAATTTCAGTGTCATTGTAGAGGAAACTGTCCCCTAATTTCAGTGCCATTGCAGGGGATCTGTCCCTTAATTTCAGTGCCATTGTGGGGGAAATTTCCATTTATTTCAGTGCCATTGCAGGGCAAAGTTTCCTTAACTTCAATGCCATTGCAGGGGAAGCTTCCCTTTATTTCAATGCCACTGAGAGGGAAACTTCCCTTAATTTCAGTGCCACCACAGAGCAAACTGTCCCTTAATTTCAGTGTCATTTTAGGGGAAACTTCCATTTATTTCAGTGCCATTACAGGGCAAAATGTCCTTAATTTCAGTGTCATTGCAGGGGAAACTTCCATTTATTTCAGTGCCTTTACAGGGCAAAGTTTTCTTAATTTCAGGCCATTGCAGGGGAAGCTTCCCTTAATTTCAGTGCCACTGTGAGGGAAACTTCCCTTAATTTTAGTGCCACTGCAGGGGATCTGTCCTTTAATTTCAGTGCCATTGAGGGGGAAACCTCCCTTAATTTCAGAGCCCTTGCCCCAGGTCAGGATCTCCTCCTGCTCCTCCCTCAGAGTTCTCTGCCCACTGCACAGATGTTCCTGTGAACAAGCTTTGCAGGGCTGGGGCTTGATCTACAGCTCTTTTTACTCCCCAGCAGCGTTTTTCTCCTCCCAGAGCTGCTTCCATGCTTTGACCTTGCTCTGGAGCCCAAAAGAAATGCCTCACAATTTTCCTAAAGGCTCTCTTTATTCGAGGGCTCCTGTTTGAACCACTGCTATTCACTCCTTTCTACCCTGAGACCTTCCAGCCAAGGGTTTTACAGTTTGGCAGCTGAGGTCTCAGCCTGAAAATTCATCCCTGTTTGTTTTACTCTCCCCAAGAGCCTGTTTTCAATTGACATAAACATTTCGATAGCTTAAGAGTGCAACAAAATGCTGAGCCTCCCTTTCCAGCTGGAACCCAGGAGTGTTCCTTTGACTCCAAGTGGGGCTTGGCTTGGCTTGGCCACGCAGATCTGGGCATCTCTGGAACCTCCTGGCACCTCCAGGGAAAATTCAAACCCGTATTTATGTGCTCTTCTAGCAATCCTGCCTGCCTGCAGTGGGTGTTCTCCCCCTCCTCACAAACACCCTGCACTCTTGGTTGCCTTCAGCACGTGCAGAAACTCCTCAGAGCCACAGCTCACCTCTGCCAGGCCAAAATTCATCTGCAGCACCAAAAGCTTCAGTGAGCAATCAAGACAAGGGGGAGCAGAACCCTGAAAGAGGAACCCCAGCAAACGCTGGCTCTACCTTGATAAGCTGTTTGTTTATTCTGCAGGGTCTCAGATCTGGGTTTCATTTCTGGGATTAGTTCTTGGAATTCTTAGTGCAGCAAATCAAGGCTGTATGCGTGGAATGGGAGGGAAGGAACCTTTTTAATTTAATTGCCTGCATGGATTTGCATTATTCTTTCATCTTCCACCTTGGTACTTTCCTCCTCCTATACACAAACGGTGACATTTTTCTTTCTTGGTGACATTTCTCTTTCTTGGTGACATCCAGTTTTCATTTTGCTTTCATTCGGTGCTCACTGAACTTTCATCATTCTCTTTTTTCTTAGTCATTTCCATATAGTTCTGTATTCCTTACCAGGGCTTTGGATCCTCAGTCAGGAGAGAGCCCCAAACCCTCTTCATTTAATTCCTTTTAGAGTCATATTTCTTGATTTTGTTAACTACCCAGCACCCAAATTAATTTCACTGTTCGAAGTAAAGCGTTCTGCTCATTTTGTCTGCCTATAGGAACTGCAAGAAACTTTTGGGATGAAGAGGTGAGATTTTTAGGAAAAGCAAACAGTGGCGTGGCTGTTTCTGCTCTGAAGTCAATATTAAAAACAGAACCAGTTTGGGTTTTATATATATTAAAAAAAAAAAAATCTTTTCATTAGAAAATTCCACTGTGACAAAATGCTGCAGGGAAAGTGGCTGGGTTAGAAGCAGTTTTCCAGGAAAGGTTCTCCAGCCAGGATGGTGTTTCAGGTCACATCCCAACGATGCCATGACCTCGTGGTTGGGGTGGAAGTGCAGGATGCTGGAGACACCACGTTCCTTGGGGGAATCAAGGCTCTGGCTCTGTCTCCCACTACCGGGGGCTGCCCTAAATACCCGGCTATTTTTAGACGAGTCTTTTTCTGTTGCTGCTTTCCATAATAAGAAAAACCTTTGAAGGATTTGTGTTTTTATCCCCATGCACAAGAGGAATTAAAATAAATAAATAGGCCTTAAATATTTAGATATGAAGAGAGAAGAATTTCCTGCCCAGCTTTGGCCGAGCGGCGTAGGTGGCTTTAATGTGACCCGGGGCTGCTCCCGGTACCTGGCAATGTTTGCTTTTCTTGGAAGCAGCTGCAGTAAAGCACCTTTAAAATCAGGATCCCACAAAGCAAATCTGCTGTTTCCAGGTCACTGTGCAACCCCCTTCCCCGTGCCACAGTTTTTTCCAGATGAGGAACTGATGTGCTGCAGCTCAAGCAACCTGTTATGGAGGGAGTGGCTCCAGGCACGGCAGAGGAAATGTCTGGGCACCCCCAAATCCACCCAAAGGGAGGATCTGGCACTAAAAACACAGCCTGGCTCTGGGCATCACACCTGGATTATCACCCACCTGCTGCCCCTTCTTCTGGGCTGCTCCCAGACACCAAAAACTGCTTTAGCTCCCAAGCTTTGTGGGTCAAGTGAGCTCCTCTGGGAACCTGTGGGGGACAGGAGAAGGGATTTTTGTCAACAGGCAGCCACGCTAGGCAGACTTGATAAATTTGTGCAGTGCTAATTCGAAGCAGATTCCTGCCTTGCCACGAGCAGAATTCCTCCAAAGGCTGCCATCAAAAACATTATGTCACAGCTGTGGAGAAGCCTCACAAAGAGGGGAGAAGTTGGGGTCACGTCAGGGTAGGAGTGTGGTGGAGGCTGAGGAAGTGATTGAAGCCCTGCTCCACGGCCTGGTGGAGCTTGTCATTAAGAAGGATTTCACCAAATGATTTGCAGCCAATTCCCTGGGCCCGATTGGTACTTTCCAGCTTAATGCAAACCAGTGAGGAAACCAGAGCTGGTTAGGCCAAGCTGCCCAGGGAGGCTGCAGGCACAGGGTGACAAAGCCTCGCCCAGGGCTGTGGAAAAGTAACTGAAACTGGGCTTGGGGTTGAGGAGAGGGTTAGGTTCCCTCTCCCCATCTCAGCAAACAGCTTTTATCTTGTCTCCCAAAATAGCAACCTGCAATCCTTCAAAACAAACCAGAAAAAAAAGGGAAAACCTCCTGAGACAGGCACACAAAGCAGACAGAAGTGGAACACGGAGCTGATCGAAAACAGATTCTGGTGTCAAGTCCAAAGTCAGCTCCAGCCCATTGCTTCTTAATGGGCAGGGTGCAGAAACTGAGCAAACAAAGTCATTACCCACCAGCAGATTTTACTGACACTGAGCACTCACATGTTCCTGACACGTCCAACCCCTGTATTTGTTCAAATCCATCTCTGTTTAGTGTGGCACATCCATTGACTTGACCTCAGGAGGCTCTGGCTCATTTGCTTCTGGATTTATAGCTCAAGGAAAAATGGTCCAACAATGCTAACAGGGGTGGGCTTTTGTTCTGCTTCACCCTGCCTGTCCACCTTCCCCGCTCTGATTTCAGCTCCATCCCTCTCGTGGCCTTCCCTTGGCCTGCTCCTTCTGCAGGTCAGTGATTCATCACACAGGAGGACACAGATGTTCTTTACAAAGAAGCCTTTCCATGCAGGCTCCTTTTTTTTTTTTCTTAGAAAAGAGGGCAGGGGATGAGGAAAGAGATGGAGAGGAGGAATAAAGGCCTGAGAGTGGGGAGTGCCCAGTTTCCACCAGCGTTTGGTGCTGCCCGTGGCACCCACCAGCATCTCCAGGGAGCAGAGATCACTGCTGGACTCACACCAGCAAGGTTCCAAGCAGGAAACCTCGGGGAATGTGGTCTGAGGAAAGCTGGGGTCTCTCTGAGAAGCTTTCCCAGAATTTTTTGGTGTTCCCTGAGCAGTCATCTTCCTCGGTGGCAAGTCAGATTCAGCCCCAGAGCACGGTCAGAGGTTGCTTTGCAATCCACCCTCTTGTCATCCAGCAGGACCTCACCCAAACTGCTCTGTCAGCTCTTCCTTCCCTGGAAAACACCCCCAGTCCTCTCTGAGGTCTGGTTTGGGGACATTCAGAGTCCAAAGCTGGGATGGCCACACTGCCTGTGGGGGAGCACCAAGGAAGTGTGCCAAGGGGAGGGTCCTGTGCCTCCAGGATCAGATGATCCCCAAACGTGGCAGCTGGAGCTCACAGAGATTGTTCCATGTGCAGCACCAGCAAATGTTGTCTTAGAGACATCTCCCAGCATTTTATCTCCTCTAATTCTAAATATTCCTAAAGATAGGGCTGGCACCCCTGCTTCCTTTGGGAGGTGAATGACACAGGCTGAGGGAACAACCTTGGGAAGGTTTTCTTCCCTCTCACCAACAGGAAGAGCAGATAAATGATTGCCCTTGGTATCAGACCTGCCACAATTCCAGCCTCTCCTGATAACCACTCCCATTTCCAACAGTTTTGTTATTGTAGCACTTAAAGTCCCACTTCTCTTATGATCCATTCCTGATAGTTCCCATCTGTTGGGCTTCAATTTAATTCTTCCAGATCTTGTAAAGCTCTTTCTGTACAGGGTTTGGGGATAAGGGACAGGTAGTTACAGGGGTTTCCAACACTCTCATGTGTAAGTGGATGATGGAACAAGAAGAAAATTTGGGAACCATGGATTTAGTCTGCAGATGGTGGAGGAGGGACGTGAGTGAGCATCCTCCTGATCTGATACATCCAGGCAGAGGCTGAGTGCTGGCAGAAGAGACCAAAAACACTTTCAAAGAAACACACATTTGGCTAAACCACAGTGTCAGGGATTTTGTGACTTCTCTCTCTTCTTCTCTGGCTGTTTTAATGTCTCTCCAGGGGATCCACGTTACAGTTTTCCAAAGCCTTGGTCTTAGGATGAATTGCCATCGTATTTTATTATCAAAGGAGAATCTGACACACAGGACAATGGTTTAGCTGACTGGCTATTTGGAAATGCTGTTTCACTTGCTCTTATTGCTTCATGTTACACAGAAAATTGCTCTGGAAATGAATGTCCTGAGAACTGCAATAGCCAGGCCAGGGGAAGTTCAAAGTCAGCAGCCCTCAGGTGGGACTTCATTTGGAGTTCATGCTGGGCAGTGCTTTAATTCGTGTGCTGTGGCCCAGTGAAACTCCACTAACCAACCTCCTGAAGCTGACAAAAGTTCATTTGCATCTCTTTGCTGGGAATCTTTAGGAGTGTTACTTTCCAAGCCCCAAAGCTGTGGTTCTAAACCAAGTCTGGCTGCCCTGAATTTACTGTTGGAGTTGTTCCCTGGTTAAGGATGTCAGGGACCAGGTCAGCTCTCTACAACCAGGACAGCTTTTCCACACGTGTGAAACCAACAGTTGTATTGAACTCTGGCACAAATTCCAGTTCCCCACTGACAGCAGCTCGCATGGAAACCTCGGGGAAATCCGTCCTTGGTATTTTCTGGTGCCAGCTTCAATCCTGACCTCTGCTGGCAGCAGGGCTCAGTTAGGAGCTGATGCCTGCCTGGGTTATTGCACTGCCCCTAAACACTGAAATAATGCAGTTTCTCATCTACAGAGAGATAAAACCTGCCTCAAATCTCTCTGTGTCCTGCCTGACCCACCTGCAGCTTCATCCCTCCTGGTGCACCTTGTCCCTTCTTTGGGAAGTGCCACCAGGGTAAAGGAAGCACCACAGACATCTCCAGTCTGCCAATACCTGGGCAGTGATGTGATTAATAAGGAAAAAATTAATATGAACTTATCCTAGGCACACAGAAAAGGAAAGGGTTGGTTTTTTTAAAGTCTGATTTCTTGTCACTTCAAAAGGAAATTATGAAGAAGGGATAAAAGTGTATAGAAAACCTGTTGGAAAGTTCTCTAGTACTGCTCTAACTTTAAAGAAGCCCATTCTCCTCAACAAAACATCCACCCTGGAGTGTAGGCATCTTATCAAAGTGTAGGCAAGCTCCTTATTCCAGGTTAAAAAGTCCAGTGTAAAGAGTAAAACTGGGTAGGAACAGGAGGGACATCACTGGTGAATCAGTAGAGATTTACTGCTTGTTTTTGCATGGGAGGACCTGGCTCATCTCAGGATGGATTTCAAGAGTGACTGATCCTCTCTGTGCACATGAGTAGGTTGGGGAATAGTTCTTGGAACTGAGTCAGCCCAACAATTGCTTTCATTATTTGCAGCTGTACAAAACAAGTAAGTTTGAGAGAAATTTCGAGAGGTGCCAAATCCAATCCCATTGATGTGTGAGTGAGCTCAGAGTTGAGTGCTGCACACATGAAGCCCATGAATTACTGCTGGTGACTCCTCAGCCTCCCCTGTCACCTTTGATAAACGAGCAGATCTGATGATACTCCTCAAAATAACAAAGTAATTAAACTTTAAGTGTTTTAAAGCGTTCCTTCCTTAGCACCCACAGCTTTGCAAGTAACTACTCACCACATACAAATTACCTGCAGAGAGGGATTCTGATCAGCTTAAAGGCAGCTCAGTGCAGGGTTTGGACGAGCTGGAAGCACAGCTTGGTCCAGGTTTGGTGTCTGTAGCTGTGAGGAATCTTTGGGCTGACAAGCCATAAAAATCTCCAGCTCTCTCCATCCCTACTCACACAAACCACAGGAGTTCACCCAGGGGGACAATTCTGAGCTGGCACAGGGACATGGGGAGCCTGGAAAGAGCCCAGAGGAGGCAGAGAGAGATCACAGAACATCCTGAGCTGGAAGGGACCCACAGGGATCAGCCAGCCCAGCCCTGGCCCTGCACAGACCCCCAACCCTCCCCCCCTGACTGACCAACCCCTCCTGGCTGTGCCCATTCCCTGGGCAGTGCCAGCACCTCTGGGGAAGAACCTTTCCTGATATCTCACCTGGATATCCAGCCATTCCCTGGGTGCTGTCCCTGTCACAGGGAGCAGAGGTTGGAGCTGTCCCTGCACTCCCCCTTCTCAGCAAGCCTTCCACCTTCCCAATTTCCTACCCAGTGCTCTGAAGAAAGGGAGGAAATCCTGGCTGGGTTCCCTTCCAGAGAGATGCTGGATTAGCTCTGCAGTGCAGAAGTGTCCCCTGGGAGGAGGTGAAGGGCTGGGATGGGCAGAGGGAGCAGGGGGTGACCCAGAGCCAGCACGGAGAGCTGTGTCCAGCTGCTCCCTGGGATTGGCCATCCTGCAGCCCCCCGGGTGCCCTGGCTGCTCCTGACTCCCAGCTTTGCCTGAGGAATGTGCCCTGTCCTGGGGATGGCCAGTGAGGAGGAAGGAAAGCTATGTCTGGAGTGCTGATGAAGTAATCCTGTCTGGGAATCATTGGAAACACTCGGATCTGCAGCCTCCAGCTTTTCTCAGGAGACCACGCTGGGGGGAGAGGCAAAGACAGCTTCATACCTCACATTTTTGGATTTTTTTTTTTTCCCCTAGAGTCTTTAGGGCTCCTTTTTTGTCCATCTCGTTCCCACTGGGTCTGCATATTTCCTAATCGTGGAGATGTGCCAGGTCTCCTCTTTCCCAGAGGAATTGCCATAATTTGGATCAAGAAATAACAACATTCCCAGCCTTTTTTCCATCAACATGAGATTACCACATTTCCTAAATACTTCAAATTGTGCTTGAGTGCCTGGCAGATGATTGCAGATGTTGCCACCTCCTTTCCCAGATTTCATGTTTATTTTCCATGTAGACCCGAGTTCCTGGCTTATCAGGCAGTCCCAAAGCAGGGACGTGTCCCCTCAGTCCCCAGCTCACCAGCAGCAGGGGCTGGTGACATCCCTGGCACTCCGTGTCAGGGGGAAAACAATAGCCCTGATTAATGAGCTGCCACTGCCCAAGACCAAACAATTTTGACCTGGAGCTGCTTTCTGTGCCCCCTTGCCATAAATCTGCAGCTGGTGCAGTGATCCAGACCACAGCCAGCCAGGAAAGGCTGGGCCATTGTCCCTCCAGGGCTGCCTTGGGGCAGGTGAGCCCCGAAGGTGATGCCAGGATTGCAGAAAAGCCACGGGAAGGTCACAGGGTTTGTGTGTCAGCACCCACAGCAATCGGGTGGCCTCGCTGAAGGGTTTTGCTGATTGCAGGAGGAAACCGGGGTGACCCTGTGCCACCTCAGCAGGAAATGCTGATGCATCTGTGCCTGAGGAAAAGCCTTGCAGGAACAAATCCCCAAAGCTGGGCCAAAGCCTTATCTTATCTCCAAACACTTTCTCCACTTAGCAGTTGTTTTTACTGTGCTGTTGTTGATGTCTCCCCGCCCCAGACTAATGATTTAATTTTTCTAGTTGTCACTTTGGATCATTTACACCCCAACTGCTGCCTCTGGCTGAGCCACTCACAACTTCCATCTGCAGCAGGCAGAGAGGAACGGGTGGGAGCCGCTCTCATGACTCAGCTGAGCAAATCCTGCCTTCCCTGGCTGGGAAAATCAATGGAAACACCAATCCTGTTGCTTTGCCAGAGGTACTCCTGGGTTAACACTCGCATTTGAACGTCCTGAAGGAATCTTTGCCATCTCTCCTGATGAGTTTGTGATTGCTAATTTAATTTTGGATGAACTTCTTCAGCTTCTGTAGGAAGGGAAGCCCTGGCTCTGGCCTGGAGGTTCTCAGCTCTGTGCCCACCCACAGCAGAGCCACCCTGGGGGATCCCAGGTTTTATTTTGAGGTGGAAAACCACAGGAAGAGAGGCTTCTAGTAATCATTCCCCTCAAACAAACGAAGGAAATAGAAAATCTTTAAAAGCTGATGAACCATTTTCCTTAGAAATAGTTCAGCTGGAATGGCAGGCAAGGGAGAGAGTCCTGGCCAGAGGTTGTGAGAGACTGAGCCCCTCCTCACCTCCTCCTCTAGCAAAAGGGGTTTAGCACAGTGGAGATGCACAGGAAAAGATGAAGGGTTTAAATCTTCACAGACAAATTATAACCCTCCATAGACACGTGGGGAATTGAGAGAGCAAATAACCTGACCCAAAGCAGCTCCCTGAGCACAGGGAATGGGAGAGAGGCACTCAAACCACATTAGGTCTAGAGGGGAAGTTTTCCCCCAGCAATTTTGAGCCACACATTCCCCACCTGCAGCCCCTCACGGGGGCCTTTGCCCTCTGTACTGACTCAGTTCCCATCAGTGCCCCGAGACAGAACTCATCAGCCAGCAGAAAAGACAAAAACTGAGATTTTTTCCTCTGACTTACAGCCAAGACCTTCCCCACAAGAGCCTCCCTTCCCCTCTGCTGGGAAAGTCAATGGTAGCAACAACATTTCGTTTCGATCTTGCATTGTGCATAGAGAGCACAAAACATTTCATTAATGTCTAGGAGAATCAAAAATGCTTTGTTCAAGTTCACAACAAAAATAGGGGTGGAGATGGGTCTCTTTAGTTATTGGCTACTGTCTTTTTAAATCTTTAAAAATAATAGAAAATCACTTGAGCTTAACAAGTGAAAGCTGATTCCAGGAGCTGAAGACTTAATAAAACCACCAAACATTGCAAGGCTTGTGATCCAATAATGCTGGCAGTGCTGTGGTGCCTTCTCTTTTCACAGGGTAACCTTGAAATAAATCCTAAAATGATTACAGGCCATTGGTTTAAACACACATGGCTTTTCAGTGAATCCCTGAGCTCTCCAATTCCAGCAAAAATAGATTTCCTTGGGGATAGAAGCAGGAGAACACCCTTTGAAAGGGGCACCTGCTCGTGCTGCTGCTGAGGTGCCCTGGCAGCTCGGGTCATTTCCTGGCTGTCATTTCTGACAGAGCTGTTTGGGGGGTTTGCCTTGCCCAGGTTTCCCTGGCACAGGGCAGGGCACAGCTCAGCCCCTGCCCCACCTCTCCCTGGCTGGCTCCACACAGCCCCAGTGACCCCAGAGGGCTCCTGGAGCTCCTGGTCCAGGCTCTGCCAGGCAAGCACAGCTCACAGTGATGCCTTAAGTTTTGGCTTTTATATTTTTTAGATTCTGGGCTGTTTTGGGGGGAAGTTTTGGGTTTCGTATTCAGTGCTGCTGAGCTCTCCTCACAGAGCAGGGAGACAAAACAATTCCTGCTCCAGTTTGGGACCAAGGACAACTTTCAGCCCAAGAACAAAACCAAGGGTGAGGTGAGAAGGCAAAGCAAGGAGGCTGGAGCTGCATCCCCTGGAGCTGGGATTGCCCCATGAACTGCCCTGTGCTGCTGGAGCAGAACTGATCCCAGGGTGGGGCCTCGTGCCCCGGGCTCCATTCTGTGCCATCCTGGCCTTGATCTTGGCTGTGGCCCAGCCGGGCTCTGGTGCTGCCCAGGTGTGCCCAGGGATCCTTGGGATAAATCCCTGCTGTGTCCCTGGGCTCTGCCTGGGCTCTGCTCCAGCCCAGCTCCTGAAGGCATCAACAGGAGCATCCCCAGCAATGACTAAACAGATTTTGAACGCTGTGTGTCTGTCACCCTCCTTCCCTGGCTCAAACCAGCTCCAAACTCTGATTTCCAGTCCCTTCCAGGGGCCCTGGGGCCCAGCTCTGTGCACAGGCTTTGCCCACACCAACAGTCCCTGGAGCTCACCCACGTGCAAAATGCTGTTTGTGTGCCCAGCCCTCATGCAATCCCTGCTCTGCCCTGCCTCATTTTGCTGCCAGCACAGCACTCTCTGCTCTGCCTAGCAGGATTATTTCCTTGTCATCTGAAGCAGAGGCTGTGGCCAGAAGGGATCCCTGGATCCTTCCTCAGGGATCCCTGGATCCTTCCTCAGGTATCCCATTGCCTGAGCTGCCACTGAGCCATGCCCAGGCACAGCCAGGTCACAGCCACCTGTGAGGGCTCTGCCAGGGAGAGCTCAGTGCCCAGAGGGTGCCTGGAGGAAGGCTGTTACAATAAGGAACAGAGATTAAAAATACTTTTTATCCACGCTCCCAGGCTGAGCGTGGGAGGGATCTCCCTGTGCCAAGTGAGATGGAGCTGGGAACCATCTGACAGAGAGGTGAGGGAGGTCACCCATTACCCTCTGCCTGGGGAGCCTCCTGTGTTTAATGCTGGCCGTGCTGCAAAATCAGATTATCCCAGGAAAAGCAGCTTTCAAGATATTTTTCTCCCCTGGATGATGTATCAGCCAACCTTTCCCATCTCGCTGCCGAGGATTTGTGCCTGTGCTGCGTTTGCGGTTTTCACCACCGAGAGCAGAATGTGAAAGCCTGAACTGGAGGCAGGAATGAACTGCCAGAGTCAGAAATGGTGCAGTGAGGCTCTGGGCAGAGGCTCTGTCCTCACCTGGGCATCTTTGGGCTGGAGGTGCTGCTCGTGCCCTGCTGGAGCCCACAAGCAAGGCAGGGCAGGGCTGAGAGGAGCCAGAGCAGAGGAGTGCCCTCCCAGCAGAGCCCATCCTTCCCCGGTGGGCACAGAGCTGCTCAGACTGCTCTGCAGCTCTGCAGGAGGCAGAGAAAACCCCAAACCATGCCTGGGGGTCTGGGGAAGGATGCTGCACCAGGAGCAGGGTCAGCTCCTGCCACAGGGACAGCTGTGGCACCCAGGGCTTTCCACGAGGAGCTTTGCCATGGTCAGGGCACAGTAAGGACTGCTTGCTTTAATTTTATGTCCCTTGTAGCCCTAGAGCAGGACCAACATTATCTAACAGGGAGGAGGGGGATGTTCTCTTGGGCCTGGGCACTGGAATTTGAGCAGTGCAATCAGAGCACTTCAGCTTCAGCAGCACCTGGCCCAGCAGCTCTCCCACCCCACCCTGGGCACGTTGTGGGTCCTGGGTTTAGGAACAAAGATTGGGGAGCAGGGCTGTAGAAAAGAGGGAATGTGCCTGGTTCTCCCCTGCAGCATCCTAAGGCATGAATCTCCTCAAACACAGACAACAAACATGAAAATGAAGCAGATCCTTTCTCCTCATCCAACACGCCCTGGGGCTGTCCCCAGCTTTGCCTCCAAAAAGTCAAGTCTAGCTCTAAAGGGACCAGGGGAGCTCAGGAATATTGTGAGGTCTCACTCTGCCAGTTTGGCATTAGGTGTCCTGCCCTAGCACAGCCTGACCTCGTCCCCACCACTCTCTCTGTTTTGCCCTCAAAATGTTCTTTCCCCAGCCCACTCAGCTGTGGTGTGGCAGAAGGGGCACAGAGTGTGTTTATATAAACCCTCTGTCACCTGCCAGCAGAGACCACATGTGTGTGTGGCACAGGGATTCTCCCCCTGTCCTCTGTGGGGTAGAAAAGCACTGAAATTCCACTTGGCTTATTCTGTTCTTCAGCTCCTGAAGCCAAAATAAACTTTAGGCAAGAAGTAACTCAGAAGCAAAACCAGAATAATTGAAAAATACTTTTCTTTCTTTTAGCAAGAACGGTGTCAAGTGTTGTAAAAGCCCAAAGACTCTGCAGTCAGAACAGAGCTCAGGCTCTGACCCCAGACCCTCTGACTGTGCCACACTTGCTCATGAGTCCTGCAGCCCAGAGTCAAAAGCCCAGCTCAAGGCACCATCTGAGCCTCCTAAGAACAACTGAAGGCACAAGAGGAGAAAAATAATCTTGTTTCAAGGTTTTTCTAAGTGCTGGCTCAAGTCCCAGCATCAACAGCCCAGAGCAGTGTCCTGGGAGGAGCAGTGTCCTGGGAGAGCTGCAGGGACCCAAACCCCCCTCAGCTGGCAAATTAATGGCGTTTGACAGGCAAATTTGAAGCTGTTGGCCATATCCTGGAGCATTTTTGCAAAGCTCAGCACAGTCAGTCTGAGGGGGCTGTGAAATACCTCGGCACCATGAGAGAAGCTGTGCCAAGGCTCAGCCCATTCCCGGTGGGAACTGGCTCTGCCTGGAAACCAGAGGGGGCTCAGAGCCAACAGCAGGGATGGGCTTGCCTGGCAGTGTCTCCTCCTGCAGGCTTTGGGGTTTTTCCTGCTGGTTCTCAGCTCAGTGGGATGCTGCTCCCTGCCTGTGCCATCCCAAGGCTGTTGAGCAATAGCAGTGCTTCCCAAATAAATGGGAACTGCGGGGCTGCAGCCCCCAGCTGCTCTGCTGCCCCAGCATTCCATGGAATGGCAGTTTGGAGGTGCTAAATAATGTCACACAGAGCCACTGGAGGGGGTTTGGGTTGGCCAGACTCCAGCTTCTTGTTCTGCAAAGGACCTTGGAGCTGGAGCAGCAGTGGGCAGTGGGCAAGGCTGCCTCAGGCTCTGGTGGCCAGCACTGGCTCAAAGCCTCAGCCAGGGTCTGTAGGAAGGGGCTCCAAGGGCAGAGCCTGTGGTGTCTGGGCAGGATCCCTTCTGGAAGGACTCTGTGGTGCCACGAGATCCTGGTGGGAGCTCCAAGAGCTCCTGGAAGAAGCCAGAGACTCCAAAGTGGGAGCGAGCCACTGCCCACGCTGATGCCAGGCAAAGAGCAATTTACTGAAATCAAGCAGCACAGAGATGAGAGCAGAGAGGTGGGGGCAGGAAAATCACAGCTCCATGCAGCTGAAAAGTTAGAGCCTGGTGTTTGTCTTCCTGCCAGGTACCTTTATCTCCCTGCCTGCTGCAAATAATGCCCGTGCTGGGAGCACAGGGAGGATTTCTGGCTTATCGAGTTCAAGGCACAGGAGAAGAGAGATTTGAAGAGCAAGAGGGGAAAGAAAACACAGTTTTAATGTCAGAGCTTTGGAAGTGGAGATCCTTATCAGAGCCTGGTTTCTCCTCTCCTTGATTATGTTATTTTGAATTTGGACAAAGCAACCAGCCTGGCCAACCTCCACTTCTGGTTCTTCTCAGTTTCACTTTCTGAGCATTGTCTCATTGTAGCTGAACACTCAGATTGTCCCTGGGGACACTTCCACAGGCAGGAGACATTTCCTGGGCCAGGAGATGATGAGAGAGACCTTTGGCACTGCTGTCCTCAACACCCCTGCTCATCAGAGACCTGACAAAATCCCAGATTCCCCTGGGAGCATCACCCCAACCACAGTGCCCACCGAGCCTGGGGCTCAGCTCAGATGCAGGATTTGGGAATGGTCATTTGGGAAACACCAGGGTTTCAATTTGCTTTTTCACAGAGCTGCTCCCCAAAATTATTGCTTTCTCTTCTCCCATTAATTAAAATCTAATGTATGATCTCACCCATCAAATTATTTCCCAAGGATCTGACTCCTTCCACTTTTATATGTGTGCAAAATCCTTTTGACACAGATCTGTTCTCCTAAATCTGCAATAATTCAGTAATAAAGCTGGCTCAAAACACTGCTGGCACAAACGCAGGTGCTCGGCATCAGAAAAGAAAGACAGGAATAAAGGAAACAAAAACAAACTGAGGGCATCTCCCGACCAAGGATAAATGCAGCACTGTGTGGGCCCCCAAATTAGGAACTATTTACAAAACAAAGAGTTTGCCTCGAGTGCATTGTGCTGCTCTGAATGGCCCGTCTGAACTAATGATGGTTTCTCCTTTTTTTTTTTGGGTCAGGTCTCGCTGAGGAAGAGCTTCTTCAGAAACCAAGGCTGAGCATTTCCAAGGACCAAATCATCATCTCACCAGGAGACACCCTAAAAATAAAATGCTGGTAAGGATTGCTCAAAAAAAAAAAAAAAAAAAAAAAAGCTGGATTTTTGTGCTCGTGTTGATCGGTCCAGGGCAGAGCAGAATCTGATGCTCGGCCAGCTGAGGCTGTGTGGAGGGAGTTGGATGGGCTGTGACAGAGCAGGGAGGAGAGTCTGGGGTCAGCTTGGCCAAATTCTTTGTGTTGTGTTGTTCGGGGGCCCAAGCAAAGCCCTGAGTCAGCACAGGGCAGAGCTCATGGGAGAGGGACGTGCTGTGCTTGGGGACAGGGCTGGAAATCCTCTCTGCAACAGGGGCAGATTCAGCTCCTCAGCAGCTAAAGTCACTCCTTTGCTCCCTGTCCATGAGGAAACAACCAACAAAATCCCCAGGAGCTGCCCCCCCAGCCCATCACAGACTCTTAAAGAAGCAGCAGTCACTGCGTGTACAATCAAAGACCCAGCCTGTTTAAACAGAACACGATCTTTAAATCAAACTTAACCAGGCCTTGTGAAAAACCAAAGTGCTGCTGCTGTAAATCAGCAGCTCCTGGGTCCTGGCACAATGTGTGCCACCAGCCCTGCAAGGAGCAGCAGGGTTTTGGGGATGGCAGGGAGAGGATGCTCTGGGGATGGGGATACAGCTGACACCTGAGGGAGGAGCAGAGCCAGAGCACTCTGCTGTGCCAGAACAGGCAGAGCTGCTGCATCCCACAAAAGGCCTCAGATGGAGACAGATGGAGGTGTTACTTGTTCTGAGTGGGATTTTGACACTTCACTACTGCCAGAGGTGGTTTCTCAGGTTTTTCTCTGAGAGTGTTGTAGGAAAAAAGGCTCAAGGTAACACAAACTCTCACAATTTCTCTCTCTAAAATACGTAGATTTTACACCTTCTTTGCAAGGTTCCCTTGGCTGGAGCCACTACCTGAATGATTTCCTGCAACAGAAGTTACTGAAAACAGTAAAAAAAGAAAAAACAACAGTGGGAAGGTGAATCTGAGCTTTAGGTTACGCTGACACGTCCCCTCTGATTTTTGTCCCAGACTATTTAATTCTCTGTTATAGTGAAAGGTGAATGGGCTCAGACTGTGTAAATTTGGGATGTCTTCTGGAGTGCAAGGCAGCTTTTTTCCAACTCCCTCCAGCTTGCCATGTGGCTGACGAGGTCAGAACAACCTTCCAGTGGTATTTTTAGCTTGGCAAACAGCAAACATGATGGCAATAAAGTCTGAGCAGTCCTTTAACATCTCAGTGGTGCTCTCCATAAAACCTGTGTGGACTCGAAGTCCCTGGGGTGCCCCATACCAATTAAATCAACATTTCCCAGCAGTTCTCCATCCCCCACCTTTTTAATCTGGAGGAGCACCCCACTTTTCTCATATCACCAGATGAATAAATAATTGAAGGTGTTATGAGCACTTCGGTCCCACGTTGCTCCACGGATGCAAAGCAAGAAAAGCCCAGGTTGGAAATGGCAGGTCTGAGAAACACAAAAGGATGTGAGCATGGGACCAGGGCCTGGAGCACTTCAGCACCTTGGCTCAGGTGATTCAAAGCCTGGGAAGGCAAGAGAAGTGTGGTTTCTGAAGTCACAGGTCCCTGGATCAGCCCCTCTGGGGATATCTGCCCCCCTCTGCCACACTCAGGGGTTAGCTCCTGGCCCAGGGGAGCTCTGGAATTCTTTGTGCTCCCAGGGCATTTGGGCTGTGTGGGGCATGGCACGGGGCAGCAGCCCCAGCAGGGCTGTGGGAATGTCCATCCTCCTCAGCTCCAGGCTGGTGAGGCTCCTGGCCAGGATTTCCTGCTTCGTGGTAGTGTGGCCAAAGCTGCTGCTGCCACTCCCCTCTGGCAGATGTGTGAAAATCCCAAAGCAGTGGCCAAAGGCTTCACCTTCCAGCAGGATAATGTATCTAGGGGGGAAAAGATCCCGTGGTGCCCTGCAGAGCCAGCAGAGCAGAGCTGGAGGGACACCAGAGGGGTGTGGGAGAGCAGGGGCAGGGACACGGTGACGTGCTGGGAGCTGTGTCTCCATGTGAGCTGGCTCTGGTCCCTGTTCCAGGCCAGCAATCCCAGTCCTGGAGTCACCAGTGACGTTGGTAGGGTGGGGACAGAGCTCTGGGTGCTCGGAAGGACAAGGGGAAGCTGCTCTGACGTGGGCTGGGGCTGTCCAAGACACCAGAGCATCCGAGAAGGAGGGCGAGGCTGCTCAGCAGAGAGGATATTCCCACTTTTCCCAGTGCTCTCCTTCAGCCTTGTGCTGGGAATAACCTCGAGAGCCCAGCCCCACGTCTGCCTCCTCTGCAGGAAGGCGACAGAGGGACGGGCAGGACCGAGGGCCAAGAGGATGTTGGTGGAAATGTCACTGGACGTCCTGGCAGACGTGCTCTGACTGCACCTCTTGCACCCCTGCAGGCTCTGGAGGTCCTGGAGATCCTGGGGATTTCACACACTTTGGCATTGCCATCTCAGTCCTGGCTCGGGGGGTCCAGGCTGGGTTTCTCCCTGGCAGCTGGGGGAGCCCAGGGCTCCTCACTCCTCCCAGTGCCAGTGGGAATTCTCTGAGGGAGAAGGGAGAACCAACCCCCTGCTCTGGGGAAGGGAGGCTCCTCTGCAATCACACACAACTCCCTCTCCCCAACACCAACTTCTTGCACAGGAGATGATCCCCCAGCCCACCAGTTTCCACACTGAGAGCCAGTTTGCTACAAAATCCACCATCATCTGCATCTCCTGAGCCCCTGTGGGAGCCCTGGTCCATCCCCAGAGGCTCCAGAAGCTCCTGCTGCCCTGGCCTGATGCTTCCAGCATATCCAGCTGGGACTTGGATCAGCTGGGAGCTCTGGGTCCTGCAGCAGGTGACACCCAGGTCCTGCTTTTTGCCCTGAGCTCCATGGAATTGCATTTTTCACGAGCTGTGCCTGGAGATCCAGCAGCAGAGGGGTCAGGTGGGGGAAATGTGCATCCTTCTGCCCTCCTGGTTTGATGTTCTGGCTGCTGTCACAAGAGGAATTGGAAAAAAATGTGTCCTGAGCAGATACTCCCAGATTTGTAACCTGATTAGTTCCAGGCCCATCACAAAAATCAAGACTGAGTCACTGCTGATTAAGCAAGAAAGGTGATGCAAAATTCCATAAATATCCTCCTCTCTCCATGCAGCCTCAGTGCAGGAAAATATACATTCATTTAGCTGTTAAAATATGCAAAATCCTCTGCCTGGAACAAACATATAATTTTATCTGATGCTTTCGAATGTTTGAAGTAGCTGAAATACAGTGTTACAAAAACAAACTTGTGTTCAGGCAATGTGTTAGAAGAGAAATCAAACTTTTCTCCAGGAGCTTGCTGCATTTCCCACAGAGTATTTCAGGAACATCTGGGGAACAGTGTGGGGTGATCCAGCTCAGTTTCTGATGGGTGGGAGTGCAAATGCTCAGCGACTTTGATGCCTTGAGGAGCTGGAACAGAGGCTGGACAGAGCTAAGAAGAATAAAGTAGTTATTTCATTGAGGTGCCTTCAAGGCCACCCCTGGCACTGCCACAGCCCTGGCTCTGCCTGGATGGCTCCAAGATGGAAGCAAAAGAGGGTTTGGTCATGAGATCTCACATTTTTACATGTTTTAGTCCATTTGCATACAGGAGCCAACTGTCCAATTAACAGCCTCATTGTTTGTGCTCTCAGCCTGAAGTTTAAAGAGATTGCCCTTGAGTCGCCAGCTGAAATGGGATTGTTTTGACTTTACCACCCCGTGAAAAGATTTTAGTAATATAAAACTAAAATAAAATAATATAAATAATAAAAAATAAAATAATAGAATAATATAAATAATTAAAAAATAATAATATAAAACTAAAAGCTGCCCACC
>VXBS01000854.1:441865-452410 GCA_013400255.1 Sitta europaea | reverse complement strand
GCCAGAATCATTATGTTCTGGATAACAAACAATGAACAATCCTTGGACACGAGAACAGAGAGATCTTGGGCTGTTCTGTGCTGGGATAAACAGACTTTGGGCAATCCCGGGGTGGCAACAACAACACCACAAAACCCAAGAGGGAACTCTTGGCCAGTTGTGCTTGAGCCCTGAGTGACATGGCTGTGTTGTGTGGCAGGGGAGCCCCGTCTGTGAGCTGGCAGCTGAGGGGGGACAACCCCCGGGTGCAGGTGAGCGGCTGCCGCGACGCGCCGGGGCCGGGCTGCAGGCAGCTGGTGCTGCGCAGAGCCACGGCCAACGACACGGGCTACCTCAGCTGTGCCCCCAGCACGGGGCACCCCCAGCACCAGGGACCCCTGGCCAGGCTCTACGTCTTTGTGCAAGGTAAGAATTGTGTTTTTTAAACTCGGGGGCGGTTAAAGGTTTGCAGGCGCGCAAAGCAGAGCGGGAATCAGCAGGGTTGGAATGTAGGTAAGGAATGGTGCCTGCTGGAGGCTGAGCTGGAACTGAGAGCAGGCAGAGCAAAGGGATGAAGCAGGGATTTATTCAAAGGTAGCAATGGGCACACCTGGGCAGCACGAGAGTCCAGCCAGACCACACCAAGATGGACCCAAAATGGACAGCTGATCACGAGGGCTCCCGGTTTTATAAGTTCTGGTCCATCAGCACATTAGAATCAACTGTCCAACCATAGCTTCAATTTATGAAGCTCCATCCTCCTTGGTTTTCCTTCTCACCTCACCCTTGGTTTTGTTCTTGGGCTGAAAGTTGTCCTTGGTCCCAAACTGGAGCAGGAATTGTTTTGTCTCCCTGCTCTGTGAGGAGAGCTCAGCAGCACTGAATATGAAACCTAAAACTCCCCACTGAAACAGCACAGATTCTAAAAAACATAAAAGCTAAAACTTAAGGCATCAAATAGAGGGCAAGGATAGAAAACAACAGATTGAGTATTAAAGGTTGGCTAGGAGAAATCTTAAGGCTGCAGAAAAATATATCTGTCAAGATACAGAAAGTTTTAAGCTTAATAATGTGCATTGCATTCTCAGGCTAACCAGCAAGCACAGTTCTAAGCAAGCACACCTGTGCTTTTTGTAACTGGAAAAGTGTCAATATGCTTTTTGCTTTCTGTAATTGGCTGAGAGATTTTAAAGTGCATTGTAACACAGAGCTCAGTGTCTGCTGCTTGGGATGTGAGCTGCTGTCACCTTCCTGTGGTCTCAGCCATGGAAGGAGACTTTGGAAAATAAAAACAGCTCGAGATGTGTCCTGCAGGGATGCTGTCCTGTTTGTGAAGTGTCAATGCTGCCGTGGCTGGCACGGTGCTGGGCTGGGGGAGCTGTGTGGGGCACAACCAGCAGGGCAGGGCTTTCCACCTCTCTGCTGGCCCAGGAGGGAGCAGCAGCTCTGACACTCAAATGCATCCTGGTTTTCATGGCAGGGATGTGGGGCTGAGAGGCACAGATCCCCCATCCTGTTCAGTCCCAGCATCTGAAAGCTGCACTGTCCCCTCAGTTTAGTGTCCCAAGTAACAGATACATTGACTTCCTTGAAGATCCTTTCAAGGCTAAATCCTTCAGTCCTAAAGGGTTTGCTGTCACAGTGCTTTTCCAAAGATTCATCCTGAATGCCCAAGCCCTCTCTCTTTCCCTTCCTCCCCAGGCATGGACCTTCCCAACAGGATTCTTTGTAATTCCTCCCCTCCTACACATTTGTCCTTACATCTGTAAGACATTCCTAGCAGAGCCAGGTGACTGCATTGGATATACTTTACTGTAAAAAATGCCCCGTTGCTCAGTTTTGTTCCCTTTGAGCTGCCTCTCCCCCACGTTTCAGAATTATTGAGCTCAGATCCAGGAATAAATGGGAGCAGGAACTTCAGAGGAGTGTGGTCCTCTGTGATTAAGTGAATGCAACCTATTGAAAAACCATTATTCCAATAATGGGAAATTTTGTTAGAATATTGCCCCCAAATACTGTGGTTTTTTTCCAAATCTACTTTACAAATGCATTACTAAGCATTGAATCATCTTGGATCTTTGGTGCTGGGACTGTGACTCCTCAGATGAAGGAGCTGACTTTTAGTGCCATGAATAGGAGATGACATGAACTCCTCTGCTGCTGGATAGGCTCAGCCTCACTTCCCCAAAATACTCATGTGGGTGAATTAATTTCATTTTCCTAGTAAAAGCTAAAATGTGGTTCTTTGAATCCTTTTACACAAATGCAGAAAGAGGAGAGGCAGGGAGTTTGTCTGATGGTATTTGAAGAGTGCTGCAAACCTACACCTCCAGAAAACACAAATCTTTGCTGGCAGCTCTGACTCAGGGTCCCAGGGTGTTGCCAACGATGGTGAACCAACACAGGGAGTGATTTCCATCTCCCAGGGGACTCTGATATGCCCACACAGCTAAAATCAGCTTTTGCACCTCCAGGTGAACACACCTGCTCGATTCATGTGGGTGACACTTTCCTGCCTGTTGAAAACAGACCCTTTTTACCCTTATCCTGCTTTCCCAGCAAGTTTTCCTCTAATTGGAAAGTGGCTTTTTGGCATTACTTCTTAGTTCCTGAAGTAATTTCATTTTTCTCCCTTTCTATTTCCTTTCTCTGTTTTTTTCTTGGTGCTCTGGTTGCTTTACCCACCCTGGTTCTTGTGCTGAGCTGTTTCCTTTTCCCATTACACCCAGCTCAGATGCCCCAGGTCCAACATTGTTAACCCAGCCTGTCCCACACTCCAGGAAACTCAATTCTCTGCCCAGGTTCAGTGCCCTGGCTGCCTCCCCAGCCCTTTACTCTGTGGCAGGAGCACGTGCAGGAAACATTGTGGATCTTTTGGGACTGCCTGAGCACTTTCCTGAAGAAAATATCCCAAGTTATGAAATGCCTCACCAGGGATGCTCTTGGAACAGAGCTGATCTAAAAAAAAATAGCAGGATGTCCTCCTGCTTGCCAAGGTTCTCCTGACAAACAGCACAAAATCACCCTCTCAGGTGCACTTTAATTGTGTCCCACGTCCTCCCTGCTCTAAAAGCTCTTACTCAGACTCCTGTGCTTGAAAAGCCATGGAAGGAAAAGTGGGTGGAAAATCCTCTGAGCACCCCAAAGCAGGGCTCTGCCCCAGCAGCTCAGTCCAGAAGCTGCAGGTTCCTGCTGGGATCTGGTCTGGCAGGCTGAGGAAGCTGCTTGGCCCTGTGAAATGGAGCTATTTATACCCCAGCATGGATCTGTCCTCAGGGCACGCTCTTCCTGCCCCTCAGTTCCTGGGGATATTTGCTGGAAGCCAGCAGGCTGTCCTGGGGAAGAGGAAACTGCTCTGGATTTCAGGAGTTCAGAGCACACCTATGGCTTTTTCTTCACTATTTCAACATGCCTTTTAAAGGGAATTGCAGTGACAGTGTCAGGGCAGCACTGAGAAACCCATCAGCTGTCTGCAGGTGAGGGAGCTCCCAGACCCCTGCCAGACAGGGCTGAGGCACAAAGCTCATCTCTGGGGATGTTTTGTGGGAAGGGAGAGCAAGTGCTCAGCAGGGTGTTGCTGAGGCTGAGCCAGGTGGAGGCAGAAAATGTGGAGCCAGCCCCTGAAGGCTGGTGATTGCTCTGAGGTCACAAGCCATTATTGCCAAAAAAGGAAGGGGAATGATATTTTTCCCTTCATTCCTGGATGGCTGCTTGACACCGAAATGAGAACAGGATTGTGTTGGAAGCCCTGTTATTTGGCCATTATTTCCTGTGCTGGCTCCTGTTTTTCCAGCCTCCCTGGAGGGGTTGGTGAGCTCTGGCAGGACCTGGCAGTCACAGCTCTCCCTGTGTGGTGGTGGAGCTGTGTCCCTGCACATCCCTGGGGCAGCTGCCACCCCTCAGCTGTGCTAGGCACAGCTCAGGAGCTTCAGCCTGAATTAATTGTTCCCGAGGCCTTTTCTGCCTCCTGCTACAGCTGCAGGTCCCAGGGATCATCATTAAAAAGAAGACAACCCCTTCTCCTGTTGCCCATCTCCCTGCTGGAAATACAGAGTAGCCCAGGGCTGGAACAGAAATAGTTGGGAGTTTGGAACTGTGTTAATTCCATCACAGCTCTGAGGGATAATCCCTGCAGGGAAAGGCAGGGTCTGGTCCCACACTGCAGTGGCAGCTCCCTGGAAAATGCTGCCACAGCCACCCTGACACAGCATCTGCCTTCACCTGCCTTCTGCAGGTACCCCTCCTGGCCAAGGGACACCTCCCTGGGAGGAATATCCTCATTTATTGCAGCCCTTGGGCTCCCTGTGCCAAGGGACAGGGCAGGCTGGGTGAAAATACAGACAGTCCTCTTGACAGTGATCCCCTCAGTGTGTTATCCTCTCTATTCTCATATTAAATCCAAAACACAGCACTGTTCCAGCTGGAGAAAACTATCTCTAGCCCAGACAAAACCAGGTCAGCATCCACCCCTTATTCCATATCTTTTCCATCCTGCCAGCTCCCACATCCCACATTTTCCACTACCCCACTGCCTTGCCTGTCTCACATACACACAGATATCATTCCCAGCACATATAAAATTTAACATGGCTTAGAGAAGGAAGAAAAAAAGGGCAAATCAAGCAAAGATTCATTCCACCTTCCCAAAGGGCTACCCCAGGCTCCAGTCTAGACAGGAGTCAGGACTTGCAGCTCTCAGCTATTTGAAATACTGTCAGTGTCAGCAAAGTCAGAGTCCTGGGGGTGTCAGCTGGAAGAGCTCCTGGCTGGAATCCTGCCTCAGCCCCAAGTTCCCCCAGCAGCCCCTGTGTCAGAGTCAAGGATCTGCTGCACATTTTGTGCCCCTGAGTCAGTGACCAGAGTGAGGAACGAGCCCACCCAGTCCTGCTGCCTCCACCTTGGGTGACTTCAGGGCTGAGGTCACTGGAGCTGGGCACATCTTGCCAAAGAGTGTCTGGAAAAGTTCCTCCAGGTTTCCAAGCTGGGATTCCTGCCCACCCCCATTTGCTTTGCCACATCTGTAGGGCTGAAAGAGGCACCTCCTCAATGTATGGGGCCAGCAACTTCCTTCAGCATCTTTTAGGCAAAGCAGGACTGTTACTCTATTTCTTGAAATAATTATGGCCATGATTGAGCTGGTTCTCAAATAACTGTTTCAGAAACACCAGTCCCACATCCTCTGAGTGCAACAGGCACAAGATGCTGTGTGTGAGCCCAGTGCTGGCTCCCAGCCCACGAGGGGCTGAGCAGAACAGGGTGGATTCCCCAATTCCTGCCTCTTCCAGTGGAGCTCACTTTGAACACACGAACATTTTAACAGTGAACAATTGAACATTTTAACAGTGTGTCCCCACCCAGGGCCATCAGCTGCTGGTGTTTGACCACCTCAGTGTGAGTGAGGAACACAGGACTGAGGGATCTTTGGCTTCTGCCTGTTTGGTTCTTAGCATTGGTGTTCACAGGAGCACAGCAAATCTGAGTTCTGTCTCCTTTTAAAGCTCATGTGGGCACCATGAAGGCACCAGTGCAGTCCTGCCAGGACTGCAGAGCACGAGGACTGGAAATCAAATTTGAAGCAAGACAGACATTTTTATGGGAGCACAAGTCCTGCTGAGGCCATTCCAGAGGGAATAGGGGGATGCATCCAAGCACAACACGTCCTGCTGGAGCATCTCCCTGCTGAGCAGCTCCAGGGAAGGGCAGGAGAGTGAGGAGAGGTGGTCCAAGTGCTGCACCAGGGTGGAGCTCCCATCACAGCCCCATTGGCCTCATCCCTTTCCCACCACGAGAAATCTAAAGAGGCTGGAAGTGCATGGAAGCCCCCTCAGATGAGATCACATTTTGGTTCTGATGTTCTTTGAAGCTGATTTCTGCCTCCTTAATCCTCTTGACAGCTCGCAGAGATAATCTGAAAGTGAGAAGCAGAACTGCAGGGCCGGGCTGACAGCTTTGGGCTTGGCTTTGCTTTTCCCAAGATATTACTGGTGGGAACAGAGCTGGAGCTGCATTTCTTCTTTCTTGGAGGCTGCAGCCTTGCTGCCAGACCTGGGCCAGCTGAGCTGGGCAGCTGCTGGGCTCTGTGCCCTGCAGATCAAATCCTGTCCCTGTCCCCCAGCAGGGCAGGGAGGGTGGGCTGCACACCCTGCACACAGGCTGTGCCCTGGGCAGGACCCTCGAGGACTGAGGGCTGCATCCAAGGGGAAAACAAGATGCTTTTACCTCTGGATTCAGTATATTCAAATCATCTCCTGAAGGGTCTCACTCTAAAGCAGAGGAGATTTGTAGGATGTGAGCAGTGAGCAGCAGCAGTTCCTGACAGTTCCTGACAGCCCAGCAGGAACAGAGGATCCCTCCTCGTGGAGCAGGAATTTCTGAATGAAAGCCCAAAGGCCAGAATCACACACGCTTCCCCCACTGCTTCCTTCCTGGTTTTTATCCACTCAGTCGCTGCTAATTGCTGAGCCTTCCCCAAGGTGGGAGACCTGTCCTTGACGGGACTTCAGGTAAAGCTGGGGAATATTTTCTACAAAGTCAAACCTGACTAAAATCTGGTGGGGGAGTCAGGATTTATAAATCTTTCTGCTGTTTGAAACATAGTTCCAGACAAAGCATGGAGGCTTCTTTTTCTGTGGTGGTTTGTTGGGAATTAAAAAAAAAAATAAATCTTTCCATTTTGCCTTTATTTGCTTGGCAGTGAGAAGCATTTTGCTTCTACAGTTTTTGAAGTTAACACTTTTTAGAGTAATATTTTTTTCTCTACAAATATTCCTGTGTTTCTAACAGTAATCTCCAGGGGAAGAATGCATTTCATTTGACCAAAACAGAATGCTTCGTGTTGACTCACAATGGCTTCTGGGGGTTTTGCAGTCACTTTTGTTTTGCCTAAAGAGAAAATATTCTGCTTTCTGTTTAATCTAAACATTCCACCACCAATTCTTTTCGTTGGCCTGCTAAACTGAAAGGTCTTTTATTTTCAAAGGTCTAGTTTCAAAACAACTTTATAGGAGTTACTCCTGTACCTAGAGGCAGCTTTGATGGGTCACCAGGGGGAATTCAGCAGGCCAGGCTGTTTCCTTGTGAAGCTTTCCAAAACGCTCTGCCCAAAGTGGCACTGCACTGCTAATGCTGCTGTTCCTGTAGAGAACAGGTCACAAACCTCCCCTCGGTGTTTTTGACCTTGATGAAGACAAACTTCATGGGGATTATGTCAAAACATGAACTCAAAGAACCTGTGAAACTCTGCCCAGGCTCCCCAGCTTAGGTATGGCTGAGTGAAGAAAATAAATGGCAGGTGAGGGAATTAGCCTTATCTGGAACAAAGTGAGAGGCAAAATGAGAGTGTTCAGGAATTTCACGGACATGAACAGCCGTGAATGGCTGTCCTCAAAGGCCATTTCGTGCTCATCACCCTCGTGGGCTGGCAGCACCTGAAGGGAGAGGCAATGTCAGCTCCGGGGCTTGGGGTGTGAGACAAATACCAGGAGACAAATCGCTGTCACGGGGCAAGAACGAAAAACCCCCCAAATCCTGTATAAAATCCTCTGTGTGTGTGTGCAGGAGGAGGTTTCATAAGCACAGGAAAGGAAATAAAGAGCTGTAGGAGAGATTGGATCTACAACACGCTGAGTGCAGTGCAGAGGGGTTTAAATCCCTTGGAAGGGGCTGTGATGCCTCTGAGAGGGAATATGAGTGGGGAGCACTGGAGAGAGGCCCCCGTGACACTTGGGTGTCACAGTTCAGTGCAGGTGACACTGAACCAAGAGCAGCTGTCACAGGGAGTCCTGGATCTGTGTCCTAGATCTGTGTCCTGGATCCGTGTCCCGGTCCTGTGTCCCAGACCTGTGTCCTGGTCCTGTCCCTGTGTCCTGTCCCTGTCCCTGTGTCCTGGTCCTGTCCCTATCCCTGTGTCCTGTCCCTATCCCTGTGTCCTGTCCCTATCCATGTCCTGTCCCTGTCCCTGTCCCTGTGTCCCTGTCCCTATCCCTGTGTCCTGTCCCTGTGTCGTGGTCCTGTCCCTATGTCCTGTCCCTGTCCCTGTGTCCTGTCCCTGTGTCCTGTCCCTGTCCCTGGGTCCTGTCCCTATCCCTGTCCCTGTGTCCCACTGCCACTCTCCTGGTACCCGGGGACAGCTGAGATTGCCCAGCAGAGCTGGAAGGATCCTCCCAAAGCTCATCTCGAGCAGCAATTCATCTCCTGGACACTACGACCTAACCAAGAAGGGCTTCCCTGCCTGCAGGCAAACCACGTTCTTGTGGAGCCTTGACCTTCGAGCTGCCCTCGTGTGCTCCGTGCTCGCTGTCCCGGGCTGGCCAGTCCCTGCCCTCCCATCCCTGTGCCCTGCTGGGCAAACAGCAGCACCCTGGGCTGCCGGAGCTTCCTGCAAACATCCACTGCCCCGCGAGTGACACGCAGTGTGAGAGCCAGGGAGGACACAGCTGGTCCAGCCCCAGCTGCTCCAGCTCTGCTACCTTCACCTGTTAGCAGCTTTGCAGTCAATCATCCCGGTTAATCATCCTCTGGGAATCGCTGCGTGTTTCTCTCCGGGTGAGATTCACAGGGCGTTTCACCTTCCCAGCTCGGGAGCAACATTGGTGCCAAGCTACAGGGAAATACTCTGTTTTCATCAGGGGTTTCTTCGCTGAGGAATTTCCCCTCAGAGTTCAGTGCCGGTGACTGGAGAGGACAGCACCTGCATTTCCCATGCCACAGCTCTCCAGATTGCAACACTTGAGTGCGGTTGATTTACACCACCTGGAACTGGAGACCTTCCTCCAGGCTGAGGTTATCATTTCTAAAGAAAAGTGACCCTGTCCCTTTTGTTTCAAGAAGTTCTGTCTCTGGAAGACTTTTTTAGAAGGAGTCAACTGATTGCTGGGGGACTGGAGGTGGTCAGCCGGGCTGTAAAGCTGGCAGTGACACTCCTGATGTTCCAGCAGATCATTTTTCCACGCCACCGTCAGCCTGAACTACCAAGGGGTTTCAGGAAGGATCCATTTTTTTTTTTTTGTCTGCACAAACCATAACAAAGGTATCAGCTGGCAGTTGATTAGCTCAGAATTTATCCTTTGTCATTCTGTTAAGCCCCAAAGCCGAGCCACTTTCTATTTGCTTATCTGCTAAGCGAGCAGTCCAGCTGCCTGGAAAGTGCTGGAAAGCCTCTCCTTGCCAATGGCACTGCCTTGCTCCTGCCTAGGAGGGGGCTTGGAGCAGCTGGAGCAGGACACACAAGGTCTGAGCTCTTCTCCATGCCCTGGGGCTCTCTAGTGTCTGATGACTGAGATCCTTGAGGCTGTCCCATCCCTGCAAGTGTCCAAGGATGGAGCTTGGAGCTGGGATGGTGGGAGGTGTCCCTGCCCATGGCAGGGGTGGAACTGGATGGGCTTTGAGGTTCCAACCCGAACCATTCTGGGATTCTGTGACATTGTTTTTTCCTTTTGCACAGAGCTCCACAGTTAGGGAGGGAAACAAAGCCTGCCTGGCCTCAGGGACAGAGCCAGGTGTTCGCCCTTGCCCTGCAGCTGCCTGGCCCTGTCACTGCAGGGTCCCTGTCCCCCGATGGCCCAAGGGCAGCCCTCACCTCCTGGAGGGGCTCTCGTGTCAAACCTGCAGCAGGGCAGCCCTGCGAGCTGCTGCCACGGGGGCTGAATCACAGAATATTCCAGCTTGGAAGGGACCCCCAAGGATCACAGAGCCCAGCTCTTCAGTGAATGGTCCAAACAGGGCTCAACCCCCCAACCTTGGCTTGATCAGCACCCTGCTCTGACCAACTGGGCCAAGCCCAGTGGCTCCCACAGGTAGCCCACCCACAGGTAATGTGGGTTCACTGTCTTGGTGAAATTTGAAAATGTTTAATAGAAACAGTAAGAGACCTAATAAATAAAGCAAAGGTTAAACAGCTGGGTGTCTTGGAACCCCCCCCCCCCCCCCCCTTTTTATCCTGTTCTTCATGCATGGACTTATGCACATTCAAACTTTTCCAGGAACTGTTCTGCATGGCCACTCCTTGGGTCCATCAAGCACAGTTCCACTTTTATTTGGTTCTTATCATCCTTTGATTTGGGCTTTGGTCTCTTTTTCACAAGCAGTGAATGCTGAGGGTCACTTGGACCTCTCTTGGAAGTGATCTATTTAGGCATCTACTAGACTAAAATTCTAAACTACAGTAAAAAAAATTTATTATACATTTATTCAGGTAGTTAAAACACATTAAAAACTACAGAAAAAAATCTATCATACTTATAACATTCATTCTAACACTTGTGAAAAGCCAACACTAAAATATGTATTTATAACAGTTTCCACCCACAGGTATCCCCACCTGTTTAAGAGCTCTGATATTGCAGATGGAAACAGGGAGGGAAAAACCCTTTCCTAGGCAGGGAACTCTCCAGGCTTGGGTATAAACTGGACAAAGAACTGAGATAACACAAATCACTGAGATAACACCAATCACTGAGATAACACCAATCACAGCCATCTGCTCTAGGACAACCCACAGGCTTAGCCAAGAGGAAAACCCATAAAATACAAAACCTTTTTCTCTCTCTCTCTTTTTTTTTTTTTTTC
>VXBS01000854.1:420586-441833 GCA_013400255.1 Sitta europaea | reverse complement strand
TTTTTTTTTTTTTTTTAGCACAGTGAGAATGATGCCCAGGAGACCCAACAATCACTGCAGCTGAAGCCAGCCTTTCCTTTTCCCAATCTTTATCACCCAGAAACTGCCTCTTGCTGCTGTTAAGTGCACGGTGATTGTGAGACACCATCAAGATTTCAAAGAGTGATGGCAGAAGGCCAGCTTTATCTAGTTTGGCTTCCAGTTCAGATTGTAGCTGATCTGGGGTAGTTTATCTGCAGCCCCTGGTTGGACATGTGGCAATTCAGGGGCAGGCTGCTATTAAAAATCCATTAGGACTGAACTACAGCTTCTGTCACACGCCCTGTAAATCCCTGCTTCCCTTCCCATTAGGTGCATCAGTAGCACCCTGCCTGTCCTCTCTGCAGCTGGGAAAAGGTGGATTGTGAACCTGAAAATTTGGTAGAGATGAGTCTTGGAGTTTGGCAAAGGTAGTGGAGATTGGGGTTAAATAATTACATTTCTTTCCTGAACAGGAAATATTTTTGAGACATTTTATTCTGTTGTGACTAAGATGCATCAGTCATTGCACACTTCAATGTTTTCCTGCATTTTAGAATGATTTCATGTTTGTTTAGCTGCCTTCTTTTGATTTATGTTACTTCTTAAACAAACAGTGCTATTCTGAAATTATTTCTAAAAATACTGGCAAAAATAGCTTTAAATTCAGTGCTCCATCTTCTCAGTCAAAATTTTATTCTGAATTATGAATAGTTTGGTACCAGGAAGCTCCTTTTTCCCCCCAGCAAATCTCCTCTTGGCCTGTCTCTTTATCCATCCATCCTGTACCCCTTCCCTTCCATTCCATACCCTTGTCCTTCCCCTGTCACATGGCACATTCCTTGGTCTTTCCTTTTCTCCACAGGACAAGAAATAATTGTGATTACATTTCCCCTGACACCTTTTTGCACTTTGTTGCAAATACGCAAAAATCTACTTTCTCTGCTTTTCCCCATCACAAACAACCCAAGGATCTTCTGTTATCCAGTGTCTTCTTTTAAGTAGAATAAAAATAAAAATATTGTCACATTTGATCCCTCCCAGTGTGGCTCAACTGGAGAGCAAGACTGCAGAGGGATTAAGCAGCTCAGGGATAAACACTAAACACATTTTCATAATGTGACTCAACAGGAGAATTTAGCATTTTTGGGAAAGTGCATGGGACACTGGACTGAGTATAAATATTTCCTATTTGTTTTGGGGCTTGGACCAAGCTACAAAGTTGTGGTTCATGGATCAGGTTTCTCAGCTCAAGGCTTGATTAGAACCAGGGCCTGCCTGACCAGAAAGTTCAGATGTGCATCTGAAACTTCCTAAATGTGGGGAGATTAGAGATCTAATGTTTTAATTCCAATTAATCTCTCTCACAGAATGTTTCCTGCAGTGCCCTTACACCAAAGCACAGCCAGAACAAACCAGTGGGGTGGAACAAAACCTGGCATAAAAAGACAGCACTAGAAATTAGAGAAGTCATCCAGATTTTGGGTCTTTCTCTGCCTTGGGTCCAGTGCTCAGCCCCTGGTCCCAGGTCCACACACATCTCTGGTCCTTGCAGAGTGCCCCCAGTGCCTTCTGCAGAACTCCACCACCCTCCCACGTGGCCTCTGCCACACACAGCTCCCACCAACACCTGCTCTCCTCCTGGGGAAGCCCACGGTGCCTTGTGTCTGCTAAGGACAAAATTCCCAATTCTCAGAGCTAAAGTGAAGCTCCAAACCCCACAAAAGGCAGCAGGGCCACTCTGCTGTGCCCATCCCTGCCTTGGTGTGGTTGGGAGTGAAACTGGGGTGGGCTGTGGAGAAAAGGAGCTCCAGCTCTGCACTGAGCTGCTTCTCTGAGGGTTAATTCCAGGTGACAACTCTTGGGTACTTCCATGACATTCCTTAAGCAAAGGTGTCATCACTCAAGAAATGCATGTTGATATCCCCAGAAGTATCTTGGCATCTTGAGCTGGTTAATCCATGAAGTTCCCATGTGTCTGCACAGAACTGTGCCATGCTGGGCAGTTCCTGGGTGGACATGGGGCTAAACCCAAGGAGCTGGCTCTGATCCCTGTGTGACACTGGCAGGATGTCACTGGGTGACTCCAGGGGAGCCTTTCTGGGCAGCTCAGTGCTCACACTGCCTTGCCCTTCCAGTGACTGGCAGTGTAGTCTGAGGCTCCTGGGCCTGAAGTTTCTGAGTTTCTAGACTGAGTTTCTTCAGGATGTTTTAGTTCAGGAAGATCTGGTCCAGATGTTGCTGTGGACATGAGACCTCGTTTATGAAAACTTCATCTGACTCCAATCTTTATTCAAAACCTAACCCCCTTTATATATCTTCTAGAGCAGGCCATCTCACTGGTCAGAAGAGTGCCAGAACTCTTCATTTTATTAGTCTAAACTGAAAGACAGAGAGAAGTCCATCCCACAGACAGGAATTAAAAACATCACTCTTGTTACAACAACACTTGCAATGTTTATGCCAAGCCTGTGAGAACCAGATCTTCCTGAACTAAACCATCATGAAGAAACTGAGTCTAGAAACTCAGAAACTTCAGGCCCAGGCACCTCAGACTACAGAGCAGTTCTCCAAACCCATGTTGTTTTCCCTGCAGACTACAGGAATCCCTTTGTGGAGATGTACTCGGAGCACCCCGACATCATCTACATCACGGATGACAAGAAAACTGTGGTGATCCCCTGCAGGGTCACCTCGCCAGACATCAGACCCAAGCTCACCCAGGTAAGGGATGGCTTCAAGGAAACTCAGCTCAAGGTCTGGGCTGCCAGCAAAGTGGGGAAAAACACAAATTTAGATGCATAAAGCTGGGTAAATCCCATAAAAAATTAGCAAAGATGCTGAAAATCCGGAAGCATGAACCTGTTCTTGTAGTGTGTTTCTGTTGAACTGTAAAATAAAGATTTGGGGGGGGATTAGGCTGAGTTTATCATGTATTTTTTTATGCTGTGGCTTGGTGTTCCTCCATGAATTGGCAGAGGTAGATGACAAAGCACTATTTTCCTTCAAAATTCTTTGTATAACACTTGGCTCTCTCTAAAAGGTTCTCTCTTTATACCTTGAACCTCCTTAGAACAATTGCCCATTTTTGCTTCATTTCATCAATTCAAACCAAGTTTCAGCCTTGGGAATAGATGGCTCCAGCATCCATCCCTTTGGCAGCAGTTACACCTGAATGTCAAGGTTTCAGCAAGGTCTGGGCAGGCCAAGGCTGTTTGGGATAATAAAAATGGAAATTGAAGCTCTGGGCCCTGCTCAGTCGATGGAGTCACTCATTTAAAGGCTTCAGGACTGCTCTCCAGAGTAACCTGTCATGGAGTGAGGACAGCACAGAGGTCTCCTGGCTCCAGCCCTGCATTTCACACCAGGAATTCTGTGCCTTTCCATTCCCCTGCCAGTGTGACAGCTCAGAAATCCTAAAGGGAACAGGAGCTCATCCTGTGCCCCTTTTCCAGCCTGTTCTGGAGGGGCTGTGAGGGATGAGGCTGTTCTGGGCCCCTCTGCTCCTCGTGGCTGTTCCATGCCTCAGATGTCCCCTTCTCCTGGGAGGCAGCACATGGAATCACAGGGCACTGGGACAGGGCTCCAGCTCCTGCTGGCACATTCCCAGGGGAGGTGCAGAGGGACAGCAGGAGCCTTATTGCTTTGGAGATCTCTATTTTGAAATTCCAGCAGCAGGGATTAAAGTGGGGAAGGAGGCTCCTCTCCAGTTCCCATTTTAGGCTGGATAAGTGTTACCACCTCCCCTCCCTGGCTATAAAAATAAACCAACCCCATCTCATTTGAGCCTGCTTCACCAAATTCATGGCTGGAGCAGTGCTGCAGCACCATCAGGGTGGCCTTGGAGTTCCCATCTCAACATTTATTCCCTTATTGATGGGCAGCCCTGCTCTTCCCAGCTTAACTCCCAGTCATTTCTCCAAACACAAACTGCAGCCTGGAATGAACTGTCTACTGAGACCTCTCCCACAAAAAGCTGTCCCAGCAGCTTTCCCCCTGCAAGGCTGAGCAGCTGGGGCTCAGGGCAGGGAGGCAGAGGCTGGGCACAGCTCCCAGAGCTCCTGGCACCTTGGGAAGCTCTGGGATCCACCCATGGATGGCACAGCCAGCCTGGCCCTGCCTGGGAACTCCCCTGGAGGGGCTGCCTGGAACAGGGAGTAAGAGAATAAAGTGGGGATTTATTAAAGGCCTTCAATAGATTCACCTTGGGCAGGCAAAAGCCTCTGAGAGGGGTGACACCCAAGATGGACAAAGGCCACGAGTTTTTCAGACAATTATAAATTGATTTACATATCAGGGGTTAACCCTCCAATTACAGCTCCAGGCAACAAAGTCACATTCCCCCAGTTTGCTCCCCCCAACTGACTTTTGTTGATATTTTTGGGGGGGCCTGAGGCTGTAGAGTGTCCTTGAGTCTCAGACCTGGAAGAATTTGTCTGACCAAAATGTGAGGAGTGTTAACTCTATATGGAGTTTAGAGTTCTACACCAGTGCAGGACTGGAAACTACAAAAGCTGCAGCTCAGCTCCAGAGCCAGGAGGAAACAGGGCAGAGGTGAGCTGAGCCAGGCCATCAGACTAATTTAGAACATCCTCTCCTTCCAAATTTAATCTCCAGGAGACAACTGGAGAGGGTGGACAACACTTCAAAGGGAGGAAAGCCACTGTGATTTCCTTCGAGCAGCACTGACGCTTTTCTGTTTGATTGTTTAAATAGGTATTTGTGAATATTTTATGAAGATGTTTAATCTGTGTGTGCTGTTGAAAAGGGCCTCCTGAGTAGGGTTATTTTTTCTTCCCCCTTCCCCCAGGCATCAGGGAGCAGAGCTGCCAAACTCTGAAGTTCAGCTTTATCACGTTTTATTATTCTTGTGGAAAATGGACTCCTTGCCACCGTAAATTAAGTTCCTTCTGTTCCCATTATACTTTAAAATCGCTGCACTCTCTTTAAACATGCTCAGAGAAAGGTACCTCTTGCTTATACTGAGCAGGCCCCAGCTATCTCAATATATCATCTTTGTTATTAACAAACTCAGGCTAAGACACACAACTCAGGCTTTTAATTTTGCTTAACGTGACTTTAATTCAGGGTAAAAAGAGCTTTTTCACTCGTGTCAGGTCTGTTTAGTCACTGATCTGGTTCAGTGTGCATTTGCCACTTCCAGCTTTGACCTTCATGAGTGCTAAAGCATGATAAAGCCTCAGGTTTCAAACCTCTTTCTGTGATTTTTGCTATTTTTCCTCACGGTTCTAAACAGAGATGCCACAGCTGGATTATTTCAAAAGCATTTACAAGAAATCCCTGTTTCCTACTGCTGTCAGAAGAGATGCTGCTCCAAAGGACAGCGACTGCCTGGCTGCCCCCCCTTCCCCAAGCAGCACCACCAGCTCCTCAGCCAGAATTCCTCTGGGTTTGGTCCCTGCTGGAATTGTAACAGTTGACCCAAAGCAAGGCCAGCCTGGTCACTGCTGTGAGCAGAGCCCCAGGTTGGGTGGAGCAGGAGGATTGGTTCAATGGATTGAATCCCATTTAAGCTGGGAGACAGACAGGAGCTGCACACAACAGGAATAGGAGCAGAGCTGTTCCATCAGGGGTGGAATTCCTGCTTTCAGTCCCTTGGTTAGCTCCCAAAGCTAAAGCAGGGTCTCTGAAAAGGAAAACCTCCCCTTGCCTCACCAGGATAGGAGGAGGAGGAGGGAGAAGCAAATAAAGTTAATTATCATGAGGCACACTGAGGTTTGCCCAGATTTTCATGTTTTGGACAGAAGTGATCTCAACACTCCCAAAGATCATCCTCAGTCCTAAAGAGCCTCCTGTGTCCTGCTGGGAAAGCCAGAGCTACCTGTGCTTCCACTCCTGCAAACACCTGAACTGGGGCATTTCAGGGAGCTCTTTTATTTCACACAGTTCTTTTGTACACTATAATCCAGGATTTTCGAAAGTTTTGGAAAGTAAATTACATTCCCTCTAGTAAATAGAGCATTTCCCTGTGTGTTTATAATAACAATAAACTGATTATTCCCCCCAACAAAAGCCCAGCTGCTCGACACTGGTGTTGTCCAAGGGCAGGCAGAGGAGGGTTCATCCTCATTAAGTGAATTTTTGCTCTAGTTTATTTTCCACACTTTCCTTTCCTATTCTCACTTCTTTCCTATAAGCAGAACTGAGAGTGTTTTTTTCAAGAATCTCAGAACATTACAAGTATTTAGGAATTTAGGACAAAAAGTGCCTTAGTCCCTTTATTTCTGTGATTTACACTCCTAAGTCACCCAGGCTGCTTCCATGGAAACTCGTGGGGTGCTCTGAGAGTGTCTCCCCCCTTTCTGTGGGATAGAGAGAATCTGGGGAGTGCCCATGTAGATTACCACAGCCAGGTGAGTTAGTGAATAATTCTGATTTTGGGAGAGTCTACATTCACACATGTTTTTAAAGTACAACGAGGAAAACGTGTGGTAGCTCCACGTGGCACTGGGAGGAAACACCTCCACAAAGATCACCACAAAAAATTCATGTCAGATGGGTGATGCCTTCTGGAGGCTGAGCTGGAACTGAGAGCAGCCAGAGCCAAAGGGTAAAGCAGGGATTTATTAAAAGGCATCAATGGGTTCACCTGGGCAGCACGAGAGTCCAGCCAGCCTGCACCTAAGATGCACCCAAAAGTGGTCATAAAATGGACAGCTGAACACCAGGACTCACACTGGGATCAGTTCTGCCCCAGCAGCACAGGGCAGTTCATGGGGCAATCCCAGCTCCAGGGGATGCAGCTCCAGCCTCCTTGCTTTGCCTTCTCACCTCACCCTTGGTTTTGTCCTTGGGCTGAAAGTTGTCCTTGGTCCCAAACTGGAGCAGGAATTGTTTTGTCTCCCTGCTCTGTGAGGAGAGCTCAGCAGCACTGAATATGAAACCTAAAACTCCCCCCCAAAACAGCCCAGAATCTGAAAAATATAAAAGCCAAAACTTAATGCATCATGGGCATCAAGACTTCCAGAGAAGGCACGAGGGGAATGGGTCCCACACAGGAGATCTGAGAGGACTGGCACTCCTGAACAGGATACAGGTGCTGAGTTCCAAAGACACCCCTGCCTTAGGGAGGGCTCTGTGTGGACACAGACCCCCCAGCCCTGGGCAAGGTCAAAGCCCAAAGTCAAAGCCCTGCCCTGCCCCAAAGGCAGAGCAGCCCTGGCTTGAGGGGAGCAGCATCCTCACTCCTGCTCTGTTGCCTTGCAGTACCCTTCTTCTGCAGAGATCAGCTTCAAGAGGATGCTGTGGGACCCCAAGAGAGGCTTTGTCATCCCCTCCCACTCCTTCGTGCCCTCGGGCATCCTCACCTGCTCTGCCCACGTCAACGGCAGCGTCTTCAACTCCTACTACATGGCCCAGAGGCTGGGTGAGTGCCTGGCTCTGCAGAGCCTCTGCCCCCTGCACCTCCTGGGTGCCAGTCCCTGCCCAGCCTCAGCTGGGTTTGAAAAATCTCCCTGGGCTGCATCTGTAGCAAGTCCAAGCTGGAATGCTAAAAGTAAACTCCTTCTTCCTTTTTTTTCCCCCCCCCCCCCATTCAATAGAACTTGGATTGGAGCCACTCCTGGTTTTGAAAAATGACCAAGTGCTGAGGTGGTACAAAACAGGAGTGTTTCATTCAAACCCCACCAAGGCTTTGTTTGCTTGGATTGAGCTGTATTTACATTAAAACAACTGCTGGTGCAGGACAAAGCAAACAGCAGCTTTCTTTTTTGCTTCTGGTCATTAACCACGTGTGATCATCGTATAAAAATCTCACTACACTGCTAATTCACACCTTTGCTTTTTATAGATTTTCTCTTGGTGATTTACTACACCATTTCCCTTGGATTTACAGCTGAGCTTCAGCTCTTAATTAAAATCTGAATTCGAAGCAACTAAACATTAAATTTTTGAGTGCTGGGCATTTATATGAAACCAATTAGAATTTATTTTTCTTTTGTTTTCCATGTACGTTCTTTATCTCCTCATATATCTTCTATTTACTGGGACTTCATTCCCATTAGCTCACGGCATCCTTCTATACAATCAGCACTCAGCTTTGAACAACAGGCTGGTAAATTTGTGTGACAGCCTAATAAAACTCCTGTAAATCTCTCTCTCTCTCCTTTTTTTTCAATGTTGGAGTAAATTTTTATTAAAATCATGAGTGCAAACCTACAAAACCTTTTAGGCCATCCCTCTGCAGCCCAGAAGGAGCCAGGAAAATCCCTTTCTGTGTTACTGTCAGGTGTGGGTTTGGTCCTGGGCACCAAAACCTGATGGAAGTTCAGAGCTGAGGCATTTAAGGCATTGATAAATGTGAAGAGTAAGACTTGGGGATCCCATTCAGGGATCTGGGGATCTGATTTGGGGATTGGGGGATCCCATTTAGGGATTGGTGGATTCCATTCAGGGATCTGTGCATCCTATTCAGGGATCTGGGGATCCCATTCAAGGATTTGGGAGTCCCATTTGGGGATCTGGGGATCCCATTCAAGGATTGGGGGATCCCATTCAAGGATTTGAGAGTCCCATTTGGGGATCTGGGGATCCCATTAGGGGATCTGGGGATCCCATTGAGAGAACTGGTGGATCCTGTTCAGGGATCTGTGCATCCTATTCAGGGATCTGGGGATCCCATTCAAGGATTGGGGGATCCCATTCAAGGATTTGAGAGTCCCATTTGGGGATCTGGGGATCCCATTAGGGGATCTGGGGATCCCACTGAGAGAACTGGTGGATCCCATTCAGGGATCCTATTAGGAGGTTTGGAGATCCCATTCAGGGATTTGGAGTCCTCATTCAGGAAGGAAGGGGAGCTGGGCAGGAGAAAGGTGTCTCATGTCCAACAAAAGTGGATCCTCTCATTTTGGGGTCACCTTTGGGAACTCTTTCCTGTGGAGCTGCTGAGAGGGCTGGGGCCACGGCTCACGGCAGAGCAGCCATTCCTGGCTGTGTCCCTGGCTCAGGGATCCCCAGGCAGGCAGTGCTGCTGGTCACAGCTGTGCCTCTTCCACTGCAGAGAGCAGAATCCAGAACCTGGCTCTGAAGGCAAGTGCCAAGAAGCTGCTGGTTGGAGAAACTCTCAAGCTGGAGTGCAAAGCAGAGACCTTCATCAACGGGCGCGTCGAGTTCCTCTGGACGTGTCCCCGTGGCACAGTGAGTGTCCACATGGAATTCCTGCATTCCCCCTCTTCCCAAAACTCCCAGGGTGGAGAAAACCAAATCATTACTGATTCTGAAATTAGCCAACCATTTGTGAGCCTGTCATTGATGGGACTCTGTGTTTGGATGGATCTAAAACTCCTCTGCCCTTCCTCAACCTGCAGATTAAGCTGCAAACCTCACTAAATAAACCCTTGCAGGAAAGGCCAGGAGTGATTCCTTCTTTTGGGGAAGCAAAACTCCTTCATTCCTTCTGTCCTGGCTGTCTCACAGTGACAAGTCTCAAATGCTGGTTGTAAGCTGTTAATCTCCCCATCTATTTTGGTATTTATGAAGTAGGAAAAAGCAAAGGAAAACACAACTGAACCTGTTGAAATCGTCTCTGAAGAATGAAATGTCAATTCTGAGTCTTGAGCTTTCTGTGGATACAAAAAAAGTGCCAAATTTGAAGTAGAAATAAGTAAGAGAGTGAACATTTGATGTACCAAACCTTCTCACTTCTCCTAAAAGAAAACAAAACAGAGGGGGATCATTTCCCAAATGACTTCATTTCTCTGAGATTCTACTCTTGGGTCTGTTTGGTGCTGAGAATTAAAATAATTGGGCTATTTTTCTCTTTAGTTCATCAAAATACACATTGTAAAGAGGCAACTAAGCCTTTTGGGAAGGTCTAAAATGTGATTCCTAGAAACTGATTAATTTTGATTTGTTTCCTTAAAAAAAAAAAGGAATGTCAGCGTTTGTTTCAGTGAGGAAACTACAGAAAATATAACACAGAATTTGTAGAGGTCCAAGCACTACAGTGTTACTGAATTTGGTTTCTTGAACCCCATATGGTGGAAAAGATTTGTTTTCCTATGAACTCTCCTTATATTTCTAACATTATAAATGTAAAACTTCTTGGCCAAATCTCTGGGATCAAAACTCCTATCGAAAGCAATAGTGCTTTCTAAAATTCCCCAGGAATTTGCATTGGCACTTGGCTGTCATAATATATTATATTTCTGTCATAATATATTTCTTTTAGAAAGCAGGAGGTTTTTAATACAGAAAAAATACCGACTGTGACCAATATAAATTAAAAACCCCTCAAACCCAAACCCTCAGAGCACAGCTCTGACCCTGCAGCAGTTTTACCCTGAGATCTTTGGGATTTGGTCCTGGAGAAGGGCTGGGATTCATTCCCTGGTTTACCTGCCCAGAATCCAGTGCAAAGTGCCACATTTCCACTCTGCTCCTCTCTCTTATTAGACTTGATAATGAAACTTCACACAAGAGCTCTCCCTGCTGATCTGCCTTTTATATTATTTATTTCAGTGATGGGAAGATGTGATGGTTCTGATAGGAATTGCTGCTTTCCTTTCCTGGCAGCCTCTGAAAGGGGCAGCACAGTCATCCAGTTCACATTGCTTTTTGTCCCTCTTTTCTGTGACTGCCAGCACCCTCACCCCAGGAGGACGATGGACCAGAGTGATGTTGTGTACAAGGTGGGCAGCAGCCTGATAATTGAAAATGTCACCATGGCAGATGGGGGCCTGTACATCTGCAGGACATTCAATGCCACCAGGCTGGAGGCCAATGTCACTGTCACAGTGTATGGTGAGTGCTGCAGCCAAGGATGCACCAGAATCCAGGAATGTTCAGTCCAGAGGAGAATGCCAGGCTGTAAAACCTGCTCACTGAAATGGCATTAGGGAGAAAGTCAGCCATTCGTTATAACCTCTAATTAATCAATGAGAGTCAGCTCCCGTGTCTTCAAACAAATTCCAGAGGCACATTTAGATGGGATATTGGCAGGAATTGTTCCCTGGAGGGTGGGCAGGCCCTGGATCCCTGGCAGTGCTGGGAAGTGTCCACAGCCTGGGGCAGTGTCCCTGCCATGGCAGGGGTGGGAATGGGTGGGCTTTAAGGTCCCACTCAAACCAGTCTGGGATTTTAGGATGTCTGAGCTGCACTGTTGGAAAAAGCTGCCACTAGCAAATCCATCCTGTGGGCTCCTGACAGACAGGAGATGCCCCAGGCATTTCCCACAGCCATCCAGGGAGGTGCTGCTGCATGTCCTCTGCTTTCCAGCTGAATTCTCCCACGTGGACAGCCCTCGGTGGCTGAGGCTGGGCTGCACAGGGGAGCCGAGGGGACAGCCTCATCCACTGGCTTCTGTGCAGCTCTAGATGGCAAAAAATCCCCTGTGGGAACAGAGCAATGCCAGGTGTGAGCTCTGTCGTGGGGCTGAGCTGCCATTCCAAGTCTCCCTGCTCATTTCTCTTCCCAGAAAAACCCTACATCACAGTCTCACACAAGAAAGGGCCCTACTACGAGATCCCCTCCGGACACAAGTCCCTGAAACTGGCTGCCAAGGTGGACGCCTTTCCTCGGCCCACTGTCACCTGGTGAGTGCCCCCAGCACGAGCAGGGATGCCTGAGCTCCTTTAGGAATCCTGTCTGGAACAGCTCTCCAGCATTCCTCCCCAGCCAGGTCAGGGATGGGAGCTGGGAATGCTCCGAGCTGTGTGCTGGGCTCAGCTGAGGAGCTCCTGAGCTCTGGGAGGTTGGGCCAGCCACCACTCATTCCCAGGCTGTTTTCCTCTCCTAGCCATGCAGGAAAGGTTTTTCTCACACCAGGAAAAATGTGTGTTTCCCTTTCCCTGGGCACAGAGTTTGGGGAGCCAAGGAGAAAGCTCTGGGGGAAGGGTTTCCTGCTCACCCCCAGGGGCAGTGGTCAGTCTGCAAGGGGCAGGGGATAACAGCAAAAGGACATATTTTTAACAGGAGAAATTGTTCCTCTCCAGAACTCTTACATAATGTCCTCCAGCCCTGTGCCAGCAGATCCTTGCAGTGAATGCTCCTGAGCAAACTAAAGGCTCCACCAGGAGTGCAATGGATCTGCTAAACACGAGGGGCAACACAACAGCAACTCCAGGAGACACTGGAGTCTCTCTTCACCCTTTCATCACTTGTCCTCTCTCCTGCTCTGTCTTTAACGACCCCATCCAATGCCTTTTACATCTTTAACTGCATTAAATCCCATGGGGCAGCTGGCAGGGGGTGCCTGTCCTGGGAGAGAAGGTGGCATTTCCCTGCAGCACCTGTCCTCAGCCAGCTCAGAGCCTGGCAGGCAGCAAAAGGTTGCTCAGGGCTGGCCTTGCTGCATTTTATTAGCAGGGAAATAACATGAAATCCTCTCATTTTAGTGGAATCGGTGCCAGGAGGTGTTTTTAATGCCTCTGTTATTTAGGAATGGGGATGTCTGGGGACCCCTTCTCCCTGCCAAGCCTTTGTTCCTGGGCTCAGCGTGGAGCTCTTTGGTGCCTGCTGGGACCACCAGAGCTGCCTTCCCTTGGAGCCCCAGCTGTTGATGTTGGAGGTCTCTCAGGATGGTTGTTTTTACGACTGCAGAGGAAGTTTCCAGCATCCTCAGGCAGTGGGAGATGCCCCAGCATCCTTCCAGCAAGCCCAAAGCTCTGTGTGTGGCAAAGCCTGGCCTCACCAGAAACCTGTGTGTGGGGTGAGCAGGGAAGAGGAGCCTCTCCTGCAGATGCTGCTCTCCTGCCCTGAGGGAATATTCCAGGCTGGGAATTCCTCACTGACCTCCCTATGGACCAACCTTCTCCAGACCACAGAGTTTAACTTTTTCAGAAGCCAGTAAAGGCTCACAGAGACATCTCGAGAGACAATTCTGCTGAATTAATATCATCCTTTAAAAGTGGTGACACACATTTGGCTACTCCATGATTTCCCACACTTGGTGTTGCCCATCCAGCTTCATTTGGGAGCATTTAGATCATTGTTGAGCAAGTGAGAGGCACTGCTCATTCAGAGAAAATAGAACACCTTTTTCCTGTGTAGAATGATTCCATCCCACAGCACTGGAGATGCAAATCAGTTCTGGTGTGGAAGATAACAGGAATAAATATCCACTCCAAGCAGTGATTCTAGACCTGCATTTCCCTTGCTGGGATGACCCTTTATGCCCCTAATGTGGGTGGCAGGGCTCCTGAGGGTTGACAGGGACATGATGAGCCTTGATGGAACTTCCCAAACAGGTACAAGGATGGCAAACTGATCAAGGACAACCACACCTGCTACGAGCCAGATCCCCTGAAATACAGGCTGGGAATACGAGATGTGAGACCCAAACATGCTGGCAACTACACCATGGTCCTGAGCAACCCCAAATATGGCCTCTACAAGAACCTCACCATGCAGCTGGTGGTGACAGGTAAGGACTTGTTGTGTCCAATTCCTTCTGCTGGGTTATTTCTCCTATTTTGTGTGATCCTACTGTGCCAGTCAGCAGGAGTAGGGGGCACTTCCCAGGGTTTAGCACTGCCCAGGGGTCACCACCTCCCTCAGGAACCACTGAGCCCCTCGTTTCAGCTGCTCTGAGGAGCTGGGGTCACCCTGGATCATTGGAGTCCCTTCCCCTGGGACACTGCACCTCCCACAGCCACAGCACCGAGTGCTGGGACAGAGCCTCCACCCAGGAGGTGGAAAAGGCACAAACTTCACATTTTTACAGGAGCTTGGGAGGAGATCGAGTAGAGAGGTCTTAGAACTGGGGGGCACAGTTTCCCAAGAGAAGGGCTGGAAGTTTTATCCCTTGGGATTTAAAAGCAGCTTGGGCAAAGTGCTGGAGAACATCTGCTGGGACAGGAAGGGTCCCAGTGGGGCTGACGGAAGGAACTGCAGGAGCTGCCCTGCCTTTCATGTCTGTCCATCATCCTGCTCCACATCCACTTGCTAAATCTGTATTTTCTCTTCTGTCACTTCTCTGCTGGCAGCATTGAGGGACAGGTTCTTTTTCAGGGGAATTTGGAGAAAAACCATGGTGTTGAAGTGGGTTCACTTGCCATAGAGGGAAAATAGATATTGGAATGCCATTTATTAGCCTGGCTGGATGGATAATGCAGGACAGGGTCACATTGTCTCTTTGCACATCCACTGCCTCCTTTAATCCATTGAATTTGGCAACAGACATTGAACTATGAGGCCAAGTAGGAGTTCAGCAAAAGTTAGCTCTGTTTTCCCTTTGTATTTTCCACTTGGGTAGTGAGTAATTATTGAGACAGGTTTGCTCCCTTTTCTGTGGTGAATTCTTTAAGTAATTATTGAGACAGGTTTGCTCCCTTTTCTGTAGTGAATTCTTCTCTCCTTACCCTCTTTACACCTAAAAATATTCTCAATTGTCCAATTTTTATACACTTATGTATTATTGCTTCCAGCAGTCGTGTTTTTCTCATTTCACCTTTCAGAAAGGAATAATGCCTAAAAAATAGAGTCCTTTTCACTTAGGTACATCTGACCTATTAAAAACATTAAATAAGAGATGATAGCTTAAAAACCTGAAATAAGACATAAATTAATGTGTGATTTAGGAGAGGAAGGAGCCAAGAACATGCTCATGGTCAGGTCCTGCAGCTCAGCTGAGCAGGAGGAACGTGTTAAGCTGCAGAATTTGTCCACTTGAGCTTGTTTTTCCACACAATGGTTTTGCCTCTTCAGAGAACGGAAACGTTCAAAGGAAGAGCAAATTAAGAATGATAATAAACTGTCTTGTCAAGGTAAATATTGGGGTTTGTGTGCAGGAGGGAGTGCTTCCTCGAGGAGCTGCCATTCCCCAAATAGACAACCAAAAACAAACAGAGCTTTTTTCTCTCAGCAAGAGGCTATTTCAGGATGGAACCACGCCAGCCCAAGCTGGCCATGGCCACTGTGTGTCCAAGCTTGGCCACCCCATCCCTCACACAGTGCTGCTCATCCTCAGCCTTTCCAGGGCTCAGCCCAGCCAAGGCTTCAGCAGCAGTAATTATTTAATTGCAACCCCCCCATTTCTCAAAGCCCAGCAGCTGCAGCCCCAGCTGTCCCGTGGTGATGGCAGGGAAAAGACAGAGCAAGTGTCCCTTTCCTGGGGGCAGAAATCAGGGAATGAGAGCAGGACAGGGCAAGCCCTGCCCAAGGGGGGAAACTGAGGCTGCAGACAGGGAGGGTTTGCTTGGCTGCAGCAGGACTGGCACCCAGGGAATGCTGATATCCCTGCAGCACCCAGGGAATGCTGCCATCCCTGCCAGGCTTTTCCCATCCTGATGTGCTCTGTGTGAAGCACTCAGCCCAGGAGAGACTCCTCTCACTGAGATTCATGGGTAGAGCCCAAAAAAGACAAATTGGGCTCTTGAAGCTTCTCCAAACTGCCCTCTCCCTTGTGCTTCCCTTCAGAGGGCAAGGACAGCTTTTTCAGGAGCAGCTTTTTCAGATCTGGGCTTTCCTTTCAAGCACACTCTGAAGCTCCAAACTGAAAGCAGACTGGAATTTTCCCCTAAACTCTCCACAAATAACCTGGCACTTTTATCTCCAGCCATCATGACTGCTATCTGGGTCTCACACCTGAATAGATTAAATTGCTCAGAGCCTGCAGACTCTGAGACAAGTGAAGGAGACCAAACCACACTTTGTAGCCCCTTTCTGCAGGGATTACCTGAAAGGAACCACCTGAGCTGCAGGTGTGATCCATGTCTCTGCTCAGAACCAGAGGCAGCCTGCAACGACTGAAGCTGGGATTTGAACACAGGGATTGGTGGAGCTGATGGGAAAATCCCCTTGGGCTTCAAGTGGATGCAGTGGTTGGAGTATCAGTTTTGCATCATTTCTGAAAGGTGGAGCCTGCAGCTGATAAACCTCCTCCTAATAACCATGTACCCTGAGAGTGAGGAGCAATTCCTGTCTGAATTACAGTGCTGCTCCTCAAATCCAGGGCCAGCCTTTCATTTCAGAGGTGAATCTGGGAAAGGGAGTCAGTTCTGATCCAGACTGTTGAAGAGAAGAGGGGAAATGATGGAACCAGGCTTTGGAATGAGGAGATAAATAAATGCCATTTGAATGTTTTCTGTTGCTGCATGGGGACACTGCAGTGCAGAAGTGATCAGTAATCACACAGCCCTCTCTCTGAGAGTCTCTTCACCACAATCCATCATTAATGTGCCACAGGTACTCAGCTGGCACTCAGCATGCTGTGACAAAGCCATCAGCTGTGCATTTGGGCTGGGTGCAGAGGAACTTTGAAGTTAAAATGGTTGTGAATTGTTTTTCACAAACAAAGTATAAACAGCAGCAGGGCTCGACCCTCTAATTGCTCTGTCTTAATTTTGTATTAATTGTTTTATTCACTAATAGTGGCAGCAGAGGAGAAGCCTTTAAGCAGGATGAGAACAAGATCAGGAGTGCCCTGCCTGCCCTGTGGGCAGTGTCTCTCCTGACCTGCACTGCTGCAGCTTTCCTTGGAGTCACCTCCTGGGGATTTAAGTGGGAGAAATCCCAGAGTTCTGCCCCACTGTGGGCACAGGGTGTTTCCCAAACATTAGGAACTATTTCCCCCCAAAGTTTCATTTGGCCACAAAACTGAGGAGTACCTGCAGAGGGACCAAGTGGAGAGGGAGCAAAATGGGCAAATAACTCCAGAGCTGCAGGGTGGGAACTGAGAGAATAAGGACCAGCAAGGAGCTGCCTGGCCTGGAGGAGAATCGTGCTGCTATTCCAAAAATGCCTCTCTTAGAAGTGGCTTAGCTGTGCCTCTGGGCACCCCTGCTCCCACTGCAGCTGGAATTTATTCTTGCAGGAGCACATATGTACGTGTGGAGTCACCTTGGCTCATTGCAGGACTCAGGTCCCCAGGAGGCAGCTGATTGCATTTTCAAAACACTCCTTCTTTACATATTTACACATCAAACACTGTCCAAGAGGCGGCGGGTTGCTGTGGTTTTGTTTTGTTTGATTAAATTCTTATTGAGAAAAGCTTCAAGAAAATAATGTCCTGAAGAATTTGGAAGGGAGGGGAGCAAGGAGAGGGAACAATCCTAGCAAACAGCTGGTGGCTGAAAATCTGAGCCGGCCAAGAAGGAGAAATGTGGGAGAAAAGAGAAATTCTGGGCTGGAGTGCAAAGCAGTCTCAGAACAAAACATAAACAACGCCCTCGAATCTATTTCTGGGCAAGCAGACTGTGTTTCATCCTCACCCTTGTCCAACCCATCTGTGTCCATCAGCTCCTGCTGAGCCCTTTTGGAGCAGCCAGCGTGCTCTGGCCACCACCTAGGGAGTGAGGAGGGTACTGGAGCACGATTCATTCACAAGTGGGATGAATAAGCTCCTTCACCACTTTGCCTTTCTTCTCTGTCCCAAAGTTTCTCTCCTGTGCTCCCTCAAGGCTCATCCAGCAAATATTGCTTTGGGTTCCAGCTGCTGCAGCCAACTGAAGTTGCATTGCCTCGTAGAATCCTTGATCCCCCAAGCTTGTGTTGTGTCTGTAAGAAAAGCAGGATTAAGGGCTGGAAGCAACCTCCAGAGCAGGCAGCAGATTCACAGATTCCTGTGAATCCCTCCTCTCCTGGGAAGGGCTGGAATGAAAGGGGTGCACAGTGCTGGTCACCTCTCCATTTGTCACCAGGCAGCAGCAGCTCCACAGCCCTCGATGATGCTCATTGCCCTGCTCTGTAGTCAGGCCAGCTCTTCGTATTTTGGTTTAAAAATCAAAGGCAATTCTGTGTCTGACCTTCCTTGGCTTGCAAGGGATGAGTGGACATCAAAGGAGTCCCCAGTGATCTCCACAAAAGCCAAGAAATATGTGGTGATCCATGAGAACAAAACGCCATCGCCTCCCCCAGAGCCGGAGCAGGGAGAGGGGAAGCAGCCTTGGGGACAAGGTTAATGCATCTGGGCTAGGCCAGGGCAGAGGAAAATTGCTTTTAGGGTGGGGGATCTCAGCCACAGCCAGTGGGGACATCCCACAGTCCCTCATGTGTGGAAGGGTCACTGAAATCCCCGAGCTGAACACTGAGAAAGAATTTTTTTTTGATTCTTGGTGAAATCCAGCTGATGTTCAGGCTGAAGGGCTGAGCCACACAAATGCTGTCCCTTCCCTGGGGGCTGCCAGGGCTGGGTTTCCTTTGTGGAGCACATCCAGCTCCTGCCCAGCTCCTTGGAGGATGAGCCACTCAGGAGAAGTCAAAACAGAAAATCGAATTTTCCACCTCCTGGGCCAGACGAGCTAAACTTGAAATCCCAAAATAAAACCCCTCCAGCCACTGTTCCAATGTGTTTCCAAGTCCAAGGCTTTGCTTTTCTCCCAGGCTCTGGGAGCAATGTCCATGGATGCAGGACACAGTGCTCCAACCCACACTCCCAGCCTCAGTTATCAGGCACAGGCAGGAAGAAACAACTTTGTTTCTGGGGGATTTATGAAAGAAAAATGCAGCAGCACAAGGAGGCTGCAGCAGCCCTTTCCTGCACATTTCTGAGCAAACCCTGCAGAGTTTTCTCCCTGACATCACCCAAACCCTGCACACTTGCAGCTCCCAGGAGAGCAAAGCCAGACGAGCTGTTTTCATTTTGCTGGAAGTGGCCAAAGCAGTTTTGGGAAGAGGAAGGTGGGGGCCTGCTGGAGTTTGCCAGAAGGATCTGAAGCATTCAAGTCGTGTCTGAGCAGCAGCACCCTCGGTCTGACAGCCCCTAAAACCCAGAGTGAGGGGGGAAGTGGCAGCTCCTGCTGCCAGTGCTGTGCCTCAGCCAACCTGCAGGGACATCAACTGGTTTATGGAAAGCAGGCAAAGAGAGAAAAATCCTAGAAAACTGCTCTGCTTAAACTGAGCAGCTCTTCATTACCCTTCTCCTTCTGAACTCTGTCAAAAATAAGATGGGGAGAGACAAATCAGAGAAAAACCTTTTTTTGTTTTTTGCCCCAGAGCTGTATTGGGGGTGAATGACAGCTCTGGGAAAACCCTGGAAAAGAGATTTCTGCCTGCTCTGGAAAAAGAGAGACATCCAGAAGTGACATGGGTCAGAAAAACCCAAACCAAGCTGCTCTGCCATTTTAACACCAAAAATCCCTGTGGGGCAGGTCAGGTTCCCTGGGATTTTTCTTAATCTCTGTTCCTCCAGGATCCAAGGGCCAGCTTCTCTCCCAGCCCTGGCATTCCCAGCCCATTCCAGAGGATCACCCAGAGATTAGGCAGGGGCACCATCCTATCCCTAAGTCTATTCCTGGCTGTGGTCTTGACTCTCAGAGGGATTTTGGGCTCTGTTTTCTGCTGATTCCTCACAGGTACTGTGGGCACAGGGCTCTGCACCCACCCGAGAGCAGCTCCAAGAAAACAGCAACAATGAGAAAAACAGAAAAAGGCCCAGCCAAAATCAGCCAGGCTCAAAGACAGTGCAGCCTGAAAACAAAGCTGTGATTTCACTCATGGTTTCTTTCTTTCCTTTTAATAAAAAGGNAAGGGGAAAGGGGAAAGGGGAAAGGAAAAGAAATCCAGACAACTTTGTCATTTTGGGTTTTACTTCAGGGGAATTTTCACCCTTCCCCAGTCCAAGGCTGCACTAGGAAGTTCCCTCTCTACCTTACAGAATATTCACTTGTATTTCTATTAAGCACTGTACAAACATCAGTAGAAGGCTCCCAAGTGCAAATATATTTTGGGTTTTGGGAAGCAGAAAAGATAAATAGAAAAGCTGCAACTCCATCAAGGGTTTTAATGAAGCCCCATGTCCAGCAAAATACCTAAGGTTGAGATTAATGCTTCACTGGCCTCTCTATGTTATTTTAATGATGTGCTTAATGTGCAAAGATTTTCTGAAGCAGTTTAAATGGTTGTGGGGAAGGTGCATAAACAGCAGTTCAGTCAGAGGGCACCGAAAGGAAAGCAAAGTTTCTCTGTGAAATGCAGAGAAACTTTCTCTGTGCTGTCCTCTATATTTGGGTGCTCCTTTGGGGGGCAGGTGTACAACCAACCCCTCCTGGCAGCTGCAAGGAATTCAGGGAGAGGAGAGCCTTGCACAGGGGTTCATGTCCTAATCCTTGTACACATTACCTGCTCCTAATGCCACAGCTGGAGATAACAGCAGTGAGGAAGGTGAGATTTGCATAATGCTGATCAATTTGAAGCCTACAGTAAGCAGAAGTGCTTTTTGATTGTGTTTCCCAGTGCAGCAGCAGCCAAGTCTTTAGTTATTCAGGTCAGCTCTCACAGCAGCAATTGCACCTCTGCAAGGCGAGCTGGGCATACAAGCACACTTGGAGCCAGAGAGGACCAAAAGCCATTTCTTTGGATACATTTAAAGCCATCTGCACTTCCCCAGCCAGCCAGGGAGCCCAAAGCTTTTAAGGTTTGTTTGGCTTCTGCCTGAGAGAGCTCAGCCTGAGAGAGCCACGGCCAAAGGCTGGGAGAGGCTGGGGGAGCAGGGATGGGGAGGAGGGTGGGAGCCACGGTGGGATGGACAGGGAAGGGAGAGCTGCTCTGGCAGTGCTGGCAGAGGGGTTTGTGCCCACCCTGGGCACGAGCAGGGATCAGGGTTTGTGCATAATCCCTGTGCTGCTCAGAGAGCAGAGCTCTGTCTGCAGGGGGAGAGGGAGACACTGCCAGGTGCACCCTGGGGAACCAGCCAGCCTGAGCAATCCCAAAGGCCAGTGCCACCACAGAGACCAGTTCTCTTCACAACTCTTATCACAGATTAGATCATGACTGTAGAATTCTGAAAATACAGTATGAGATTGGCAAGAATGCAGGTACCCCACAACAGGGATTTTAACATTCCCTTTTTGCACTTGACATTACTACAAACCACCATGGACAGAATGAAAATTTCCATTAAAGGACTTGTCAGCTATTAAAATCAGGTTTCCCTCACCCACGGAGGCAACTGCTGTAAATAGGATTTGGCCCAGCAAGGGGAAGGGCAAAGCTTCAGCTGCCTGCAGGGGCACAGCCAGAGGTGAAATGGCTGTGGCAGTGGGCAGAGGGTTGGAAAGGTTTCCTCCCCCGTGGGAGGACCCCATTTCCACCCCCTAAACCCTCAGTGCTGCAGGGCCAGCACCCTGCAGGGCCAGGGGAGCACTGGGGGGTGTGGGAGAGCCCTGTCCCCATCCTGGACACCTGAGCAGGGTCACCTGCAGGGCCCTGTTCCTGTTCCTGTTCCTGTCCCTGTCCCTGTCCCTGTCCCTGTCCCTGTCCCTGTCCTGTACAGGTGACCAGGGTCACCTGCAGGGCCTGTCCCTGCCCCTGTCCCTGCCCCTGTTCCTGT